>JAQFZM010001939.1:0-15615 GCA_034695785.1 Galumna obvia | reverse complement strand
AAAACTTTATTTGAACAACCTAATTTAATATGACATCTTAAAAAGTGTCAAATTGTATGCCTTACTAAAAATTCAATTAAATAATCAGGAAAAAAGATAAATTAATTTTGTAAAATGTAAAATAAACTATACAAAATTATATAAATTTAAACTTAAGGAATTTTGAAAATATGCTTCATAGCAAATATAATAAGCTTGGAAATACTGACTAAATAATAAAATTTTAGAAAAGCTATTTTTTCAATTATATTAAAATAACTCATCCGATTTTAAATCTGTAAATAGAATATAAAAGAATCATATCTAAGATATTGATTTAGGGTGATTTCATTATACAAATTTATTAGGGTTGGTTACAATAAGTCTCATTGTGGCATATGCTACACCCTATGCTTAACCCTAAATATGATTGAGCTGGTATGGTTTTTAATATGTGCCTAACAGAGACAGAATTATATTTTAATTTGACACCAAAATGACTAAAATCGATTAACAAATAAAAGAACTGCAGTTGATTGAATATCTAAAATTTAAAATAAATAAAATCATTTGATAAGTATATGAATGCGAATATACAAAAATTACTGATTTGCCTAAGAATGACAAGGTAATTTTTAAAATTTCACAGATTTTTGGCATACTTTAAAAAAATATGTATATTTTAAAAATATGCAGGGTAATTTTCAAAGGTTTGTATATTTTTTAAACTAGAACATCTAGTGAATCTGTGATATAAATTTGATTTAAAAATTCCAACTCCACCCTAGGTTAAATTAGCCTACCCGTTTTAGAATCTATTCCCTCCTATATTGGCGAAGACTGTACATTGAAAGTAAATGTTAAAAACGTTTTATTTTAATATTATTTATATATTCAATTATAGACTGTAAAGACTAAATCAATGGTATTTGAAAATTATATATTGGATTTGCGAAACAATTGTGATTTTTTATTTTAATTTTTATATATTAAATTATAGACTGTAATTATAGAATTATTGGTCATTGAATGATATATAAAGAAATGAGGGGTATAAGTTTTATTTCTTTTTAAGAATAGCCTGAGGTGGGGTGAAGTGGAAACCTGCCCAAGATAAACCTGCCTAAGATGACAGCCCTAGTCATTGTTGAAACTTCATCCAGGCTACGACATCTTTTTAGGTCTTTATGGGATGGCAATTGCTGGCCCACCCCATAAATTGCGCTATTAAGTGCCGGAAGGAAACACTGTTAAGTACAGTGCTGTCCATCCTTACGGTAACTGACAGACTTTCGGTATGACCAGGAAAAGGATTTTATTATTTTTCGTAAAAGAGCTTATATTTTTTGACGATAGATGGTGGCAATCATACCATAGTTTAAATAACTTTTATTTACATTTATATTTGTTTATATGTTTTAACATTTAATTTAGACGTATATTTGTTTTGACAATTAATGTAAATATTTATTGAAAATCAAAATATTTATATTTAAACCTAATATACATTAATATCGACCACTAATTCATTGATTTTAAACCCCATTCATTTTGTTTTAAGTTGTACAGATATTCTTAAAATAGCGTGTATGAACTTTGATATGTCACAGTACTTATGACAATCCATTCAAATTTTATTTGATTTTAAAAATTTCATTTTATTCAGATGTGAAAAATTAACCAAAGGTTTACTTCACTTATTTGTAATTTAAAAAAAACAATTATTTCAACTTATTGGATAAATAACCTATGAATTTTATTCATTTTGTCTATGAACTTGTACTGGCTATTAATTTTAATGTTTAATATAATGACTAAAGTTTATCCATGCTATTTTAAGAATATCTGTACTTCAATGAAATTTTATTATTTTTTCAAACGTTTTTTATTTTTAAAACAAAGAAATTTATATATTTTAACAGTTAATTAAATTTGTTTTAATTATAAATATATAAATACTTATTTTCTATTTTTAAATTATGAAACTATAATTTTTAATTTTTTGTTTTATTTGCATTAATTGTAAAAACCTGTTAAACTAACTTTAAAATAATTTTAGTTCATTTTTAATTCTAATTGTTTTAAAGATATTTTTAATATTAATAATATTAAATAATTTAAGCCTTTCTCCGGTCTATTAATTATCAAATTTTTATTACTTTAAATTCTTATTTAATATGACGTGATTGAGAAAAATTCTAACCTTGATCTCTCTCTTCAGTGATATTCAATTTTTATTATGAATTAATAACCGTTTATTTAATACTTTAAACAATTGATATTTTTATCTAATCTGAAGTAAATTTCCATAGCATTCAATAGGTTTACTTAATCAATAAAATTAAATGAACCAGTTTTTTATGTGAAATATGCTAGCTGTGTTTTTTTGGTGTAGTTTTTAGTGTTAACCAAACAACAAAATATGAATAGAAATGAAATATCATTTAAGAATTTGCGGTCAATTTTTATAATTATTTTGACTTTTCTTATGTCAGTTGAGATATTGATTTCGGCCTTCAGTGAAGATCTGACTAATATTTTCATCAGTGAAGTGAAAGCGAAAGTAAGAATAACCTTGATCACTTTTAATTATATTTTAGAAGTATTCTCTAAGATTATATTTTCTAAATTCTTTCCATTAATTTAAACTATTTTTGTTGCAAATTATAGCTCATCTTTTTTAAATATTTTTAAAAGTATAAGGGACTTTTAATTTTACAAGTTAAATTCGTATTCTCTCTCTCTCTCTCTCTCTCTCTCTCTCTCTCTCTCTCACCCACACACTCAACAAAAGTAATTAATTAACTAATGAACTAATTAACTAATGAAATGATTAATTGCAGGACTCATTCAAAACTGATTTATACGTGTCTTCGATATATACGGAAATCATTTGTACGATAGGACTGTTCGCTCACTTTAAGAACAACTATAGAGTTATTAGAATTTTTAATATTTTTGAGGGAATAAACTGCATATTCTCGCTCTACCTCTCTATACGAGTGATTGCATTGTGTTTACTAACAATTTTAAATCTAACCCTTCTTTGGGTCGGATCTAAATATGAGAAACATTTGAAGGAAGACTTCCAACAGATGTCTGACAACAGAAGACTTAACCGAAACCGAAATCTAACCCAAATAACAACTATTAGTCGAAATGATTTGAGAGGAAATAGTGATGTCTTCCCTCGATATTCAGACCCCTGTCCAGAATATGAACCTCCGCCGCCGTATTCATTAGAGTTGAAAGATTTACCAAATTTAGAACAGTCTATTAATCAATCTTAGCTTGATTACTTTCGCCTTTGTAATTTTAATTGAATTTTCATCAAATAATTTAAATAATATATTGAATATTTAAATGATCATGATCAAATAAAACTTTTATATCACATAATTTATATCTAACTAATTTATTTATATACTAGACCATTTAAGTTCAAAGTATATTTTTCTGCTAAATTTTTTAATGAAATTAAAATAATTTTAATTCAGCATGATATATTTGATAATAATCATTATCAATATATTATTTATCAAGCTAAGTTTTGAAGAAAAGAGTGGGTTCTTTGTAATCTTGATTATTTTGAACTTTCTAAGATACTCAGTACAATATTATCACTAAATGATTAAGTCTTAATGACTCATGAGTAAGGAACTTTTTAGAGAAAAACTTGTACTTGGACTTGATTGTACTAGATTCTTTTTAAAACTTTTGATTAGTAAATTATTTTTATTATTTCTTATATAAAATAAAGTTTTGGTTTAATTAATTTCTTATTTGATCTTGATAAAACATAATCCCTTTGAATTCTACCTTAAAATGATTGAGTAATAAATAGTTATTTTAATCCGAAGACAAATAATTTTATCGATAACTAAATAAAAGAGAAAAATATATTCCATTGAATAGATTAAGAGTTGTCTCGTAGGTAACCATCAAAAGGTAATGTCAGCCAATAGTGAAAGTATTGTTTTCAAAACACATTCCAAAAGTATTTCTTTCAGATATAGTTTTAGATTAAAAATTTTTTTTTTAAAAATTGTAGTTTGAACAAGGTTAAAAATGATGCAAAACAATAGGAGAAAAGATAGTAAAAGAATATTTCACTTTAAAACAGTGTTTATGACTTCACTGGTGTTCGTTATTATCGGGTCATTACTAATCATTTGTTTTAGTGGAGATTTGGCTGAAAAATGGGTGAGTCATACCTTCACTTAAGTATTTCTAAATTTGATCATGGTAACACTCGTGAACTTTAAGGAATTGAACTCATCAATGACCTTGTCCCTTTCTATAACAACAATGCTTGTTTCAATTGTGGGTTTGGTGGGTGCGGTTCGTCTAAACAACTGTCTCGTACTCTTGTTTTGTATTTATGGGACAATACTTTCTATAATAGTATTGGTTTTCACTATTAATCAGTTAAGACTTATGCCGATCCTTATTCTGGTTATGGTGACCACTGGCTCTGGTTTTCTCTATTCCGGAGCTCTCAGAAAAATTGTGGACATCACAGAAGATGAGAAACGAACTGATAAATCGATTGCTATTACTATGAATGCAATGCAATGACAGAAATGACAACACTTTGAGTCAGTGGTTGATTAGAATTGAGATACAATTCTAAACAATTTTTTAAATGTAATTTAAGCTCATTTTCGATAATTATTTTAAATAAATGTTTCATATATTTCTTTTAAATTTATAACAAGGTGTTATCAGGGTTTTTAATTATCAGTATAACTTTGTTTATAATATGGAATGAGTGGCGAAATAATAACAAAAATTTTATTGACTTTAAGAAAGAGTTTATTTTCTTATCTATTGTTTACAAAAAGTTTATTTTATAATTTGGAAAATCCTTTTCCTTATGGTATTAGTGATCATTAGTGATGATTAGTGATCTAGCAAAATTTCCAGATATTCAACACGTATTGGAGTGAATTATTTGATAAGATATTTGGTTGCTTTAGTCACCACTAAGCGGAAGTCCGAATGAAGTTTTATTGACTTTTATTTAAGAAAAAATGTTAAGAATTTTCTTTAGAATCGAAAGTTTTATTGGAAAATGTCTGAGAAATCAGAGCAAAACTCAGTTTTTAATCGGAAATGTATTACCTTCTTAAGTGTTTTAGCCTGGATTATAGTATCGGTAGTGAGCGCCTGTTTCAGTACAACCATCAGTCAATTAATGGTTAAAATAAATTTTTGAAATTTTTTGAAATTTTATTTTTTCCCCTTATATTACAGTCCGTTTCGCCAGAATTGGTTCAAAATATTGCTTTGATATCAGTTGTCTTTTCAATCATTACATTCACTGGAAAATTGACTAACAATACATGTATTTTACTGTTGGTAACCATTTATGTGCTGATCATTTTTGTTGTCATTTTGGCCATTAATCACTGCAATTGTTTTGAAAAACACATCATTAGATTCAAAAATATTACCAATTTTAGAAGAATCATTGTTTCTGATTAAATTTAATATACAATTAATCTAAATTTGCATGTCTCAGTTAAGGGTCATTTTCAAGAGCAGTTTACTCACTTTATTTTAAAACTTTATTTAATTGAAAAATTGAGTGCTTTTATTCAAATATATCTATAATTACATTATTTTTGAACAAAATTTTAATATTTTAGAGGAATTATTAAATTTTTGAATTAAGTGTTGGAATGAGAACTAAATTTATTGTTTTTTTAAATAGTTATAATATTTTTAATGTTTACTCAATAAATTGAAAATTAAAATATATGAATTTAGTATTGATTCTTAAAACTTTTGAATGAAAAATAATTTTGACCAAGTTTATCTTTTTAAATAATTAACTTTTATATAAAATAATCAATATTTTAGTAAAGATTTTTCTCACATTTTGTCAGATAATTGAAAAAGAGTTCAAAATTATCAACGAATAAGTGCTTAGAATAGAAAGAAGTGATAAGAGATGTAAATTACAATATAATAATTGTATTCAATAACTTATTTCCAAAGATCTCTCTCAGATCGAGTCTTTGAACTCTTGTATTGAGTAACTGAAAATAAGCAAGATAGATTAAATAATATATTAAAAGTTTCTTTATTTTTAAGCTCAAGAATTAATTTCAATGAAAGTTAATTAATTTTCATTAATGATTCTTATTATGTTTTCAAAGATAATTAAGAAAAATAATGTCATAAAACTTAAAAAATTAATTAGTAATGAAGAGAACTCATGAGTGGTAACAAAACCGTCTATTTTTGTGATAATCGGGAATATAATGAACTTTAATCTCAAACACAATATTTTATTGAATGGTCTTTTGCTAATCTTCTCATTTTTACAGAAGTTTCACAAAATGATAGCAAAAAACTGATAAAAACATATACTTATCTTATAAATGAATAAACAAGGAATAATAGCTAAGAAACTGAATGATCATTGGCTGATAGAGTGGCGGAACCGCTAATTAAAAGAATATAATAAATCATAAAAATTGTCTTTAATTAAATATTTAAATATTTGTATTTGTTTGTTTGGATCTTGATAAGTCTAGCAGATATTATAAAGAAAATAGTCTTTAAATATTTATTTTATAATATTCTTATCAATAATTTCCGCCACTTATTTCTGAACTCATCTATTAATGAAAGACTATGTCTTCGACTTTAAACGACATTTGATTATATCTGAAATGTGGGAGAAATTCATACGAAAAGTGATATATATTTTGTAACACAATTTGCTTCAAAAGTTTGAGTACATTTTAGAGTCAATCCAAAGATAGTAAGCGCTCAGCAAAAAGAGGTTTAAAAAATAAAAATTTAAAGTGAAATATGGATTTCCGACGACAACGTAGTCATCAATTCTTGTGTCAAAAGTGGATCATTTTTACGATTTCATTACTCATTTTATTTGGTTGTATATTATTAGCGTCTCTGAGCAATAAAATCGCTGAAAACTATGTCTCGAATCTATCAAAACATTTGAGGAGTGATTATAAAAAAGTAAGAAATCATTTTTCGATATATTCTTTAATAAAAACACTTAAAAGTGTTGAGTTGTTTATTTCGCAATATTTTAAAAATTGCATTTCATTTAATCTTTAATGCAATTCTAGATTGTGCTCGATATTAAACTTATATTTTTCTCTCATATTTTATATATATATATATCTCTTTATATTTTATTAAATTTATATTATTGCTTCTTGAATATTTCAGATATTATAATCTAGGAAATGTATTTTAAGTTGAGTGTAAGCTTTATTTTTGAGGAGAGTGTTTGAGGAAATTCTATTCAATTATTGAATAAATAAAATAATGAATGCATTAAAAGTTTTGTTTGAATTGAAATCTCTTTCCTTTCAAAGCTTTCTATGTTTATCTGAAATTCTTTTTGATGGTTACCTTGGTCAATGTTTATTCGAATATTTTGTAAATAACAGTTAGTAATCGAAAATACTAATTTCACTATTGATTTGAAATGCTATTCCCAAGAATTAGTCCTTGTTTACTCCATTTTTCTTTAAAATTCTAATTAAGTATTCAAACCTAAAGACAAATATTTGTTTAAATCAGGAAATGAAATAATAAAATGATCAGGGATTTAACATATCCGGGTTATAAATAAGATCTCAAAACTTAATATAAACTTATATATTGATTTTATATATTACTATATTTAACTCCAATTTTGTTTACTTAACAAGGTAAAAACTTATTAAAGTACACTGAGCAAAGTTCTCTATTTTATTAACTTTCATATAATTTTCACTTTTCTTTAAAACCACTTTAGACTCATTTAGAATTAGAAATTCAAATGATATTATTATTAATTTTTGTTTGTATTATGAAATTACTTTTTCTCTATAACTGTATAACAACTACAATACATTTCAAAATAATTCTTTAGTCATAAAGTATCAGTGATGGCCATCTTGGAGGGGGGTATAGCTCAAATACCCCCTGTGATCGACGGCATACCTCCCCTCCCAGTGCATCGGCGAGAAAAATAGGAGAAAAAATTAGTAAAATTGAAGAAATAATAGAAAAAATGAATAAAAAGCTGTAAATTTAGAGAAAAATAGTAGAAAACATAATAAAAACTGATATTAGCATCAAATTTACAATTTTTAAAGCATATTTATAAGCAGTAAATTTGAATTTTTTGACTATAAATTTTAAATTTTTGAAAAATTCATTTTTTGCCTTAAATTCTTAGTTTTTCGCTCAAATATGATGGAATACGTTATATATGAGTGATTAGTACGCATAAATGCAAGAAAATACCTATAAATTCCAATAAAACTACCTATTTTACGTTTGGTGGCCATTTTGAAAATACTCCCTATACCCACACTCTCGCGAGAAAAGTAGTCAAAAATAGCAATACCCCGTGTTAAGTTGACCATGGCCATCCCTGATAAAGTATAGTTTATTATATATTTTTCAAACACAATATTTTACTTATAATTACTTATATTATTCTTATTTAATTATACTTAATTCTTGTTATAAATATATCAAGTTAAGTTCATTGTTAAAATTAAAAAAATAATAACTTGTCATTTTTATTTTTCAAAATTTATTTCTTTATTTCATTTCAATTTATTTTACATGACATTTACTAGGTGATAATTATTTGCTAGTTAACAAACATTTTCGGATTAAAATTATATCTAATAATTATTATTAAGTATTTGAGAAAAATAATATTATCTTAAAAGTAAGAAGAATGAAGTATTGTCTCGATTAGATCATAGATTTGAGCAATGCAATGATCTATCAAATTTAGTAGTATATACTTAAAGTATGTGATTAAACAATTGATCAAGTTAAACTAAATGTTCAATAAATTAATGAAACCTTATATAACATATAAGGACTTCGATATCTTTGGTCACAAAAGAGGGAAATTAATTGAAAAGTTAGCCATGACTTTAATTAGCAAGGTTATTTATTGTTAGAAGCAATAATAGCTTTGATTCTTTCCAATTAACGGAATGTGTCTAAAGTCTAGACACTATCTTTAATTGATTAGGAATTATGAAGCTTAGCAAGCTAAGATTAATTTTAATTAATTTATTACTAGAATTATATCATTTAAGAAAATTTAATAACAACTTTTGCATACTAAATGTCCATGGTTAATTTAATAGTAATCAATCTAAATTAACTAGAATATTATTTATTTAGGAGGCTTTGGAACAGGCGTTGACAGGGATGGCAGTCCTCACGGGATTCTTCGCACTTTTCGGTCTAATGGGTTCACTGAGAGAACACTATTGTTCTGTTTTGACATTTGCCATATTTTATTCAGTGAACACCCTTGCTAATTTCTATGTTGCATTTCATGCGGAAGGGCTCTGGTTATATGCTTTCCTAAACCTGTGCGTTGCGGTCATTGCATTTAGTTTTGCTAAACAATTACGCGCACAGAGACTACTCCGGACACTGTCCACCAGTGCTTTTGTCATCGATCCTAACTTATATCCCCGTCAAACAGTTATAGTACAACAAAATGGACAGCAGTGGAGAACAGAGTGCGCTGTTGACCAGCACTGGATATCTGATTATCCGCCGCCTTATAATAGCCATGAGTTCACTGAAAACCCATATAATCATAAAAAACATTTTATTGCTTAAAATAGAAATATTTTTTATATATTTTTGATACAATTTTTTCCTAAAAAAGAATTTGACGGTAAAAATGATTTATATCTTTAAGAATAATTTCCAAATTGATTTTATCTACGAAGAATGGAACAATTTTTACTCTTGTATCTTTTAAACTAATTTTGCAAGTTTAATATAATTGATAACAATTTGATATAAGTTTAATAAAATTTCTTAATAAATATATGTTTAATATGTTTTGCTTAATATCTAATAAAGTTTAACATTTCCTCAATTACTCTATTGAACTGTAATTACAGTTTATGTAAAAGTTTGAAATATAGCAAGAGTTCATTAAGTTTGCCTATTCCTCGTAGCACTCACTATAAGTTAAGATTCAGATATTTTTATATTAATTAATAATTATTAATATAATTATTTTTCATTGAATTACAAATACTTTTCAAAAGTAAGAAAAACGTGAAAAATAAGTGCAAATCTAAACTGTGTTAATCACTCTATACTTTAACTAACCTTTCATTAATAAACTTGCAAATTATAATACTAAATTGAACATGGACTTATTTTTACATAATTGTTTCAGAACTAGAGTGACCAGCCGTACTTGATTTGATCTAGATTGGTAGAGTCCTTAATAATTATTGTAGTAACCAAGTATATGAAAGAGTACTGGATTTCATAAAATAAAAAATTAATTTTATTTGAAACACATTTCTTGAAATTTAAACATTAAAGAACTGTAAAATTATATTAAATAAAAGCCATACCTTCCCTGTCGCGAGAAAAGTAGTCAAAAATAGCAAGTTGACCATGGCCATCCCTGCTTATAATAGAAAAACAAATTTTTGAGGTTTGGTTTAGAAACTAAAGAAATTCTATTTTAGAAGTTAGGCTTAATTTAGATATGAAGTAAGGTTTAAAATGACCATGCTTACTAGATCTTTATAGTGTTTAAATTGTTTTTAAATGTAAATAACTTATGTACTTGATTTTATTTTGTTTATGACTTGATTACTTGTAAAAGTTGTGGTCACACTATTCAGAACTAAAAATGATTCAAATAAATAATTTTTACCCTAAAATTTATTCGAATAATAAATGTAATTTATATCATTTGATCTAGATCATATGAATGATTATAAAAAATTTTCGATTCACTATACAATCTATTATTCTTTATTCGAAAATAGCCTGGACAAAATATTTACCCTAAGCTTTTATAAATTAAATTTTTTATTTACTAAGCAAGCAGGTTTATTAATTAATTATTGATTGATCTAGGTGAACACTACACACGTGCTATTATTATTGATTTAATTAACCGGATATTTATAAAGTAGTCACCGATAAGTCTGAATGAAAAAAAAACATGTTTACCATGGTAAAATAATACAACATTAAGTAGATTTATATATCATAGTTTTATATTTTCACCACGATTAAATTGACTTGTTCATGTTACTAAGGTTATATCAAAACAAACTTATGTAGATTATATTTTTTATATTAAGAAAAGTTATACAAAATTTAATCAACGAAAAAGTGAATTCATTATAATATTTAATAAATGTTGCAAGATTATTTTATTGAATTAATCTAGCAACAATAATTTTGTTTTGTTGAGAAGACTAATAAATAGACTTAACTCATACGAGTATTTGTAATAATTCATATTTATAATAATGAAACCCAATTTTCTAACTCCTACTTCAAATTATGTGGGGCTTAAGTTGCTTGTTAATTATCATCGATTAACGGGAATAACTTATTCCGGTTCTAATATCGATGGAAAGCCGTCATTATTCCGAAGAACTATCTTGATAGCTTGGAGCTTATTATTCTTGTCAGTGGCTATTTTTCAGACATATAATGAAGTGCACAAGGTAATCTATGGCGGCCCTTCACCAAAGCCACATTTAAATGGAAACTTTTCTGTCAGAGATTTAGAGCTGAAACCCAATAACGAAACCGAACCAAAACAGTATCGTTTGGTTCATATACTTAATGACGTCCGCGACATATGTCGGGCCACACAAACACTAATTATTTGTCTCTTTTTGTTAATAAAAGGGAAAAATATTTTGCATTTAATTAAGGAGTTCTTGGATTTGGTCCGCATTGAAGACATGGATGAGAAAAGGATTGGTTTAATTATAGCCATATCTCACCTCATTTATGCCCTTATTTTTAATATAATTCATGCATTCGCTCATCAATATAGTCGTGGTCATCATCCGAAACCACCTCCAGGAGCAGGACATAAACCTCCAGATATGAATTGGTATATCCATATAAGACCTACCTTAACATTTTTTACATTACTTAATATGAGGTTAACTATTCTGGCAGTGATTGCATTCCAGAGTTTTATTGTGAGGAAGAAATTGACTAAAATTTCGGATACCTTTTCAGTGAAAACCAATTTGAGGGCCACTTATCTATTGATCTGTCGTTTGAACGAATCGATTAGAGAAAGCGATAAATTCATATCTGTTTACAACGCAATAATGTTATCATTCAACTCATTATATTGTATATCCTTTACATGTGTGTTGGCTGTCGACCCCAACCGCAATGCTGTGACTGTGGCCGCACTCTTAGAGTCCTTTTTTGTGCTTATGTTCCTCTGTTTGGTTTGTGATATAATCCCCATAACATACAGGGATTTCTTTTATAAATTAAATAAAATATTTACTGAATATTCTGTGCAAAACTCAGCACAGGATCTAATTTATATTCGAACGATTCTGAATCATATGAATGACATGAGAAAAGAATTGGGATTCACTGCATTTAACCTATTCTTTATTAATACGAATACATTCCTGTCTTGTATGACATTTATTCTGTCCTATTCTGTAATTCTGATACAAACTTATTAAAAAACGAAGACACAGTCATCAATCGTTGGGCTCTCTATGAATACTATTGTAATACCTTTTATGACTAATCTTTTATGTAAACCAAGAAATCTAATGATTATATTAATAAAAACATTTATTAAATTTTAATTATAGAATAATGACATTAAGATTGGACTTTTCCTAAACATTCCCTCCCCTGATGTGTAAACAGGGTTTAGATGAGGTGAATGATGGCATACCTTTATTCGACTATCAGTTTATTGCAAATGATTCACGAAAATAAAAATCGATTAAAACTGAGTTTTGTTTCAATACTTATTTTTTTGTTATCAAAATATTTGTAACAAAACAAAAGACTATTATTTTTTTGGTCTAACGATAGGTTTTATCACTGGAAAGGCTAACGAATGCCTGCATTTGACAAATCAATTTCGTCCCACTCTTTGGTTTTTATTGATTTTTCATTAAAAAACTGTATTTTTATTGACTTATCAGCAAAAAATAACTGAAAATATAGGCATGAAATGGGAATTATATTGAATTTAATAACAATTCGTTTAATTATAAATATATTAGTTTTGATTAAAATTGGGGCCAATATTTCAATAATTATATTTAATGAAGAAATCAGTGATTCTCTCAATGACGCCGATATAATGGGTCTAAACAAATACCACGTAAGACATATAACTTTCATTAAAAAAAACTTATTCAATATACAGTCCTTTGACAACCATTTTTAATTGAAGATTCTTTTATAATTTTTTATAATTAATCAATTTTAATGACCTAGTTAATACATAATAAGATAGAAAATTTAAGCTAAAGTTTATTTAATTTAATTAAATATTGTTTAAGTGAGCTTGATTACTTACATAAAAGAGAAAATTTAAATAAAAAGTTAAATAATTAAAAAAAAGTATTGAAATTAAACTTATTTAATTTGATGAGATTGTAGCATTTTGATTTTTCTTATTTTTTTACAGAATTCTATCGATTCAATAATTATTGGCTTTTCATCAGTTAATATATTAATCGATTTAGCGGTCCTTTTGTTATTATTTTTCAATAAATTGTGGACAAACGCTATAATAATAATATTCGTATTTATATTCAATTGTATAGTTTATTGGCTTATATATAATCATATATTCTGGTCTACGGCAGCACTGGATTTACTGATTGCCGGCTTTTCATACTATTTGGCAAACAATGGTTTCGCTGTTGACAGACAGACCATTGTGTGAATGACAGACTAATAAAGAGATGATACCAAAGAGTGACTAAAATAAACCAAAAATCGATTTTCATTTTCCTTTTTATTCATTAAATATAACATCGATTTTATACTTTAAAAGTTTTATGAAAAACAATTTAAGTTTTATTGAATATTATTTTTTTATTAGTTTTGTCTTTAAGCAAAATTCTAAGAATTTAACAAGAATAAAAATTATGTTTTAAAATGATATATTCATTCAAATAAATTTCGATAAAAGCAATTTAACTTGGTTATAAATACAGATATTTAAACAAAATTATTTCTTGACAGATATGTCTATCATTTGATAGAATATTTAGAAGAAATAAATGAGCAGATCCCAATGTCTAATGCAGGCTTAGGGCCTAAAATTCTGAGTACCGTTCCCTCCAATTCTTGTGATGCCATTATATTTAAAATAAAGTTTAAAATATTTACAATAAAAGTGAATATAAAGAAAAAGTTTTATATCTCAAGCATTTATAAAATGTCAGAAAAATTGTTTGACATTTGGTATGTGTTTGAGTATAGATTATAATTAGCAATAGGAATTGGGGGCCCTTCTTGAGGGCTCTTTTTCTACTTCTCCTAAATATCATTACCTAGTTCAATAAAAAATAAACCCTTTAATAATTAGTTGTATTGAAAATGATTCACTCTTGCTAAACGTTGTTTCATGGTCAAAACTCTATTATATTGAAAAGTACTGACCGATGACTATCAATAATGTCTGGAAAAGTAAATAAAATATTCATTCATTCATTAAATAGTTTTTATATGAATGGAATTTTAATTTTCCACATAATTTATAGTTGAAATCTTTACTTGTTCATATATTTAAGCGCGCATTTTAAATGTTCTTATCCCTAATTATGAATCATAACTTAGGAATGAAATGAATTCATTTATTGAAACGCATTTTCATTGAGTTATTAAAAATAATTAAAAATTTAATTAAAATATCTGATGAGTGGACACAACTTACCATTAATTTAGTTAAGAATGAATTTAAAGTAGTTTTTAAAAATGGTTTCACTTAAAATAATTAAATAAAAGTCATATAATTTTGTTTAATTAAAATATTTTCATTAAATTTTGTTTACAAAACAACAACAGTTTGGCACAAGTTTAGTATAGGACCCGCCCCCTTTGGGGCGTGTCATACATCATTGGAAAGCTTATGATGAGAGGAGTTTATATATTTAATATGGAGTGTCGGAAATCAATGCTTTAGAAGTTAGGCGATACGCCCTTTATACATTGAAATAGTTAAGAAAAATGGCATAACTAAATATTAGGTTAGGTTAATTTATGGATATTTTAGGTTTGTTTAGATTAGTTTTGGTATGTTTAGGTTAGGTTTAGTTAGGTTTGTTAAGTTTAGGTTAGGTTAGGTTAGGTTAGGTATGTTTAATTTAGGTTAGATTAGTTAAGGTTAGGTAGAGTTAGGTTTTTTTCTTTATAAATTTTAATATATAAAGGGCGTATCTCCTAACTTTTGATCCGTTGATTTCCGAAAATTCATATTGAATATATAAACTCTCCACCCCCTAAGCTATCCAACCATATATGACACACTCACAAAGGGGACGGGTCCTATACTAAACTGCAGCCAACACTTTCACTGCGTTTGCGCTCAAACTTTGATTCTTTTCATACAAAAAATTCATTTAAATAATATTTTTGAAGAAGTTTTCATATATTTTCTTAATTATTAGTATTATTATTATAATTATTAGATAACAAAGAGATAATAACTTGATAAAGGGTAAAATAAAAATCAAAGTTATTAAATAAACTAGGTAAAATACACATTTTGAATATATTTTAGCATAGATGGCTAAAGGAGCCGACCTCAGGGGGGTATCAGAGGGGGGTATTTTGGCT
>JAQFZM010001938.1:0-15632 GCA_034695785.1 Galumna obvia | reverse complement strand
TTAGGAACATGCTCATTATCCTTCTGTATAGACTCAATATCAAAAGCTACAATAATTTTATTCATTTTATCTTCATCAAATAATTCTTTTTCAACCTTATTTTTAACATAACAATAATGCGGTTGCTTAGTATAATCCCTACAACATTTTCTACAGAAAAACCTTTCAACACAACTATGTCTATTTTTCCTCCTATGATGTACATCTGATAAACACTTCAAACATTTATAAATATATTTACATAAATTAGAATTAACATGATTATCAAAACAATTTAAACTTTTAAACGATCTTTTACACTTAGAACACTCAATATTTTCAAGCAATTCAGAACTACAATTTGAATAACAAGACTTACAAAAATCAGGACATCTATGAGAAAATAATTTATGGAAACCTTTAAAGCATCTTTCACAAAAATATTTACTCCCAATATAACCTCTAATATTAGTAATAGAGTTAAAATGTCCATTCAAATATTCAATATAAACTTTTTTCTTTTTTACCTCCCCTTTAAAAATAAAATTATATTTAAAAGCTGCATCAATTACTATAATCTGATAATCAGAATATATTCCCTGAATTTTATGCCACTCATCATAACCTACTGGTATATCTAAAGAAAGATCCGAAGCTAACGCCACCTCTCGGGCACCTAAATCAAGTAAATGTCGTTTATTCTGTCTCAAATTTTTCCAATATTTTTTGTCTAAATTATCTCTATTATCTGTAATATATTTACTTAAATAAAATGCTCTATATCCACATGAAGAATCATTATTTTTAATTGTAACTACTGATCTTTTATTATAGGAATTTTCCTCATTGGTTTTAGGAGCTTTAGAAACTTTAATAAACCCCTCTCCTCTTATTATATCTGTAATATTTATTTTTAAATTTATAATTTGATCGTCTAATAAGTCTTTTTTGGATTGAACAAACATTTCGATACGTTTAATAATAGTTTTATATTCAAAATTTTCAGTAAATTTAATAAATATCGGTGTATCTAAATTATTAAATGAAATTTCAAAAGTAATAATCTTACCTTTTGTATCCACAGGTAGTTCACCCGAAATTATCCGTTCAAATTCCGCAGTAATTGAAGGCTCCACATTCACAAAATTAACTCCATTATTCAATGTATGCAACAATTTTAACTCAATTACTTTTTCTTGACGTTTAAACTTTTTAAAAATATTCATAGACTTAGATTTTACTCTCAAAGAGATATTATTAATATCGTCGTAATAGCGATCGATGAGTTGTTTCTTGAATGCCATCCTAAAAGTGTTTGATTAACTTGAAAATTTCAGCTCCTTAAATTAACTTTTGGTGCAATTTGATTGGCTAATTTAAAAAGTAGGCGGAGCCTAATGTATTATCTGGAACTTTCTAGAACATTCTAGAAGCTTCTAGAAGCATCCAGAAGCTTCCAGAAGCTTCTAAAAGATTCCCTTATCTCAAGGTTAAACTGATTACGCAAAAGTTCTAGAATTATCTGGAAGCGATAAAATATTGGTATAAATACTCCAGAAATTTTACCCTAATTCAGAGTTCGGTTTTGTAATCGAGCGACACTTACCTGTAAAGACCGACACTTGTGTCGGTCCTGTTCCCCAGACTAGTGTTGCAGCCAGCACGTCAGCATTGAGCGCGTGGCATAGTTCCAATTCGCCTCTAGATAGCTGACAATGCCGGGCTGTATACCTAGATCTGCGAATGCAGTTGCTGGGATGTCAGTGGGTAACAAGTGTTGCATATTACATAATAACTTGAACTCCATCTTATTGGAATACCATATAAAGGTAAGTTTTATATAAATTAATTTAAGTAACAATTTTCTAATGATAATTAATAATGGCTTCAGAATTTGAAATTTTCAATTATTACGACTACTTATTATTTGAAAGAAAAAAAGATGAAAGTTTTAAGCCTTGTTTCGAATTTAAGATTAAACAGAGAAATTTTTCTAAATATGAAATATTTAAATCAACAAATTTCTCTATAAAATGTATTTTGAAACTAATTGAGTCTGATGAATTTGATTTAGCTAAAATATCAAATGAATTTATTGATATTATATATTTTATTATTGAGAAAATGATTATTTCTGCGGCTCCAAATGATATGTGTTCAATATCCGTTGAATTGAATGATTTTGTCGATATTACTACATCTCCTGCCCCGATAGAATCAATTACTCGTGACTTTATTGATGAACAATTTGATATAGAGGAATATTGTCAGATATCTGAGAATTCTTGTTTAACTATTGGTGTTACTATTCTACAGAATAATGTGGCACGTCATATATGCTAGACATATAATATGTGGAACATATAATATGTGAAACATACTATATGTGAAACATACTATATGCTAAGCATATTAATAATATAAGTTAAATAAATTAATTTAAATAATCTTAACATTGTAATTATAAAAATATGATTTATGAAATAAAACATGCTAAATTTAAACATCCTTTTAATTGTATTGTATATGGTATGACAGGTAGCGGTAAAACATTTTTAGTGAGAAATATTCTTAAAAATTATAAATATATTATACATAATTTAAATAAAAATAAAATAAAAATATTATGGTGTTATGGTCAGTTTCATAGTTTAATAAATACCACATTAGGTGAAAATATTAGTATTGAATATAAGGAGGGAATTCCTGAACAAAAAACAATAGAGTTAACAAAACCAGATATTATTATTCTTGATGACTTGATGAATGAAGTTTCAAAAAATAAAGATTTTGAGGATTTATTTATTAAAAAAAACACATCATTTAAATATCAGTGTATTTTTTATAGTTCATAATTTATTTTATCAAAGCAAACATATGAGAACAATTAATTTACAGGTTCAATATTATTTATTAATGAAAAACCCTAGAGGACAGTCTCAAATAAGTAAATTAGCCGATCAATTATTCCCTAGTTATAAGAAATATTTTATAGAAGCCTATGAAGATGCTACTAAAGAGCCCTATACTAATTTAAGGGTTGATTTAACTCAGGATACACCTGAAGAAATACGTATTCAATCAAATTATTTACCTAATAAATTAAACGTAATCACACCCATAGTTTATTATAGAAAAAATGACTCAAAACATTGAAAAATGTATTGATAAATTAAAATTTATATCTACTATTAAAAATAAAAAATTAAGGTGTAAAGTATTAGAATCAATAGCAGATGACTGTCTATATAAAGCTCTTTATGAAATTATTGCTAATATAGCTAATGGTAATATTAAATTACCTCCTAATAAAATTAATCAATTGATAAGGTACAAAAAAATACTTAAACAATTAAGAAAGAAAACTAATAATAGGAGCTTAAGAAAAAAATTAATTAAACAAACTGGAGGGTTTTGGCACATTTTAATTCCCGCTGCACTTACCGTATTATCTAATATAATAAAATGAATTATACAGAAAAAATGATATTAATTCCCGAAAATAAGTTAAAATTTGAAGAAAATTTAAAACATTTTTTAATAGTAGCACTTAATCTAGCTAGAAAGGGTTCTTATAATGAAAATTTTGAGCTCATAATTAATGGAAGACCCATACCAGATTCAAATATAATTGATTATATTCTAGGTAAGAAATATAATAAAGAATATGAGAAAAATTTAATAGATTTATATACTATTAAATCACCTATTGATTACAAAATTAATAAAAAGAAAAATAAATGGGAAACTTATTAGAAAATGGAAATTGAATCCATATTAAAAACAATTTATTATGATCCTGTAAATCCTGCTAGTTTTTCAACAGCAGAAAAGCTTTACAATGCAGCTAAAGAAGAAATTCCAAATTTAAGTCTTGAACAAGTAAATGATTGGTTAAGTGGACAATTAACATATACTTTACATAAACCTGCTCGTAAAAGATTTGAAAGAAATCCAATAGTTGTAGAATATATCGATCAACAATGGGAAGCCGATTTAGTTGATATGCAAGAGTTTTCAAAATATAACAAAGGATATAAATATATATTAAATGTTATTGATATTTTATCAAAATTTGCTTGGTCAGTACCTCTTAAAGATAAAAGAGGAGAGAGTGTTTCAAAAGCTTTTTATAGTATATTTAAGAAAGGAAGAGTACCTAATTATGTTAGAACAGATGAAGGAAAAGAATTTCTAAATAAAAATGTACAGAAATTATTCAAAGAAATGAATGTTAAACATTTTACAAGTAGAGACAGAACAATTAAATGCGCATGCGTAGAAAGATTTAATCGTACACTTAAAGGAAAAATGCATAAATATTTCACTTCTAAAGGTACCAGAATATGGTATAACATATTGGGACAATTAATAGATAGTTATAATAATACAAAGCATTCGACAATTAAAATGACTCCTTTTGAAGCATCAAAATTAGAAAACGAGAATAAATTATTTGAAACTATATATAAAGGTAAAAATAGGGAAGAAATGTATACAAAATCTAGGAAAACAAATGTTGATATTAATGATAAAGTACGAAAAAAATATGAATTAGGACCGTTTGATAAAAGTTATTATCCTATGTGGACTGATAAAATATATAGTGTACTAGAGAAAAGCCAAGGTCCTGTGAAACCTGTCTATAAAATTGAAGATGAGAGGCAAAGATTTTATCCCGAACAAATACAAAAAGTTAAAGAAAACTTATTTAGAATAGAAAAAGTATTACGTCATCGTAAAAAAGGTAAAAATAAAGAATATTTTGTTAAATGGCTTGGTTACCCTGATTCGTATAATAGTTGGGTTAAAGAAAATGAAATTAATCAACTAAAAAGTTAATTTAAGGATCTATATTAAAGAAAGCTTAACAACAAAAATGGGAAAATCATTTTACACAACATTTATTACTAAGGAAGGGGTATTTCCAATTCTTTCAATTACAGATTTTCCTATTGACGAGCAATGGGAAGTAGGTGTTACAGAAGTCTCTATACCTAAAACTTGGCAGAATATCTATGAAGATCAACCGATAGAATTACTAGTTTTTGATGATTCTAAAATAGATAACTATCAAGTAATTACTTTACCTGAAGCGGTAATTTCAAAAGGTCATTATTCTAATAAAACTCTAGTTGGTGAAATAAATAAAAAATTAAAATTATTTAAAAAAGAAGAAAAAATTATCGGTACAAATAAAACAGTATTAGATGAAGCTAAACTTGAAGGGGAAGTTGGGATTGTTTTACAGATGGGTAGATTAGAGAATAATGAAAAGTATTTAGTAAGATTTTCTGATATGATATCGGAAATTTTAGGTTTATCTAAAATAATGATTACAGATAAAGCTAAAACTTTATTTGAATTGTATAAATGTGCTAAAAAACTTAACCCTGATATGCCATATCAATTAACTGATAATATTGTGTTCGGTATTGGGTCTATTAATTTAGATAATAATATTAAAACTATTGAAGTTAGAACAAATTTAATAGACAGTCATTTTATTAATAGATTAGGAACAAATATTATAAGATTTATTAATGTTCCAAAAGATTCTAAATTTAATGATAATTTATCTGGTTATTTTAATAATGTTCAATATTTTCCTATCAAACATACTCATTTAAATAATATTACAATTGAAATAACTGTTAATGGTAAAAAGCTTGAATTTTTAGATGGAAAAGTTAGAATTAATTTACATTTTAGAAAAATTTTTAAGGATGATGCTGTAAATTAATTTAAATAATTAATTAATAAAATTTTAGCTTAAAACAAATGGCGACCTTTGAAATATCGACACCATTTTATATTGATTTAATATCTAATGTTGACAATAAATTTTACAAAAATACAATAGGACACTTTGTAACTAATTTACCCTCAAGTTATGCCTTAAAAAAAGAATATAATTGGGAATGTGGTCTGTCTACTATAAGTTATACAAAAAGTTGGGATATAAAAGAAATTTTGACAGAAATGTGGTTATTATATTGGACTAAAAATGAAAACGAAAATAGTGCAATTGTAAGTGATTATATTGCAATTAAAGTTTTAGTTAATGAAAAGGCTGAAAGCATAATTAAAAAATATAATGATAAACTTAAATATATTTGTGAACAAAATAAATTCGATGAAATGTATTTTTATCTTAGCGAAAATAGTGAAAAGGTTCAGTTTAAAATGACAAAAGATTCAAATAATTCATTAATTTATCCAACCTTTAGCTGGAATTTAGGTAGAATTCTCGGTTTTGATAAGACCGAAATGGAACAGAAAAAAATTAATTTAAAAGAAACAAAAGATGACAATGATTTAGTTATTTCAGGAGCTGTTCCTCCTGATTCTTATATAGAATATCCAAATTTATTTTTACATTGTGATATTATAGATCATATACCATTCAATGAAAACTTGATTCAAATATTAGAAATTATAGAAATACCTGTAAAATCTAAATTTAGGGATCAAATTGTTATTGACTTTAATAATATACATTATAAACCTGTTTCAATCAAAGAATTTGATAAAATTGAAGTATGTTTAAAGGATGACCAAGGTGGAGATATTAATTTTTTATTTGGCCGAACTTATATAAGGATCCACTTTAGACCTATTTTATAAAAAAAATGGATGATTTTTATATATATTTAACATCTGAAGCAAAGAATGTTGATTTTGTGAATACATCAAGTAATTTTAAAGCTAAATTACCTATAGATAAGAAATTGCAAAATAATTATTTAGTTGGAATAAGCTCTATCAGCTATAGTTATAGATGGTATAATTTATATCAAGATGAAACAATAGAACTCGAATATATCGAAGGAGGTGATTCAAAACTGATTGAATTTAAGATAAATAAAGGTTATTATACAATTGATTCTTTATTGAAATCAATAAATTATTTAATTACAATAAATTGTAAATTTAGTATAATTTGTCCAAAATTTGCAATTAAAAAAGAAAAAGAAATTCCAAAAGTACACTTAATGTTAGGTCGTACAGATGAAGGTTATATATTTCCAAATATTAGTGAAAATTTATGTATTATGCTTGGAATAGATAGAATTAAGCTGATAAAATTAATTAGAGATACATTTAAAAAACAAGTTAGTGGTGAGAAAGATGTATTTGTTGACCCTTTTTTCAAAGCTGACAATACATATGATTTATCAGGGGGAATACAAGGGCTTCTCATTTATTGTGATTTAATTAAACCACATTGTGTAGGAGATACACAAACCCAATTAATGCGTATTGTACATATACCTAACGATTGTATTTTCGGAAACCAAATTACTTTTAATTATGAAAAAATTCATTATATGCCTTTATTAATTAAAGAATTTAATACAATAGAGATTGATATAAGGAGTGATTTTGGGGAAAATATAGATTTTGTTAATGGAAAAACATTTGTTGTTTTACATTTTAAGCAGATGCCGAGTTAATTAAAGGAATATAATAATCAATTTTCAATACAAAAATGAATCCATATATTGAAATATATGCGAATCAAAGCGGAGGTGCTTTAAAAGCTTTTTCTGGAGTTAGATATCAAAATCAATATGGTGGATCTTTGAAGGTATATACAGGTACAAAATTTCAAAGAGGTGGAAATTTTTTTGGGAGAGCTTTTTCTACTTTATTTAACGTTGTTAAACAAATATTTCCATCTGTAGCTAAAGTGTTATGCCATCAGCTATAAGTTTTGCTCAAGATGTAATATCAGGTGAAAATGTAGCTAAATCAGCTAAAACTAGATTAGAAGAAGCCGGAAAATCAGTTGCTAATGAAACTTTAGAACAATTGAAACAGAGATTCCAAAAGGGGTCAGGAATACCTAGAAAGCGTAAAGCGATTAATAATAGATTTCTAGGGTATAAAAGAAAAAGTAAAACAAAAACTAATAGGAAAAATAAGAGATTAAAACTATTTTAAATTAATATAAGGAACCTATTTAATAAGATATATAACAAACAAAATGGATTATATTAAAAAAATTGACGATAATTCTGAAATAACAACGGTTCCTGAATTAGATATTTTTAGTATTCCATTTACTCAATTATCAAAAGAAAGAACAGTTATGACTGAATATAGACCTATTAGTGTTATTTCATCTAAGAGTGTTGTTGATTTTTTGATAAGTAATGCTATAAACGAATATATAAATCTTAAAGATATGTTATTTTATTTAAAACTTAAGGTTAATATTAAGAAAAAGGCAGGAGGAAATGTTGATGCAGCTGATTGGGATAAGATTCAACCAGTTAATAATTTTTTACATTCAATATTTAGAACAATTAATGTTGAAATTGAGGGAAAACCAATTAATCAAGCAAATCAGACATACCCTTACAAAGCATTTTTTGAAACATTTTTAGGATACACAAATGATTCAAAAGTAGGATTTTTAACTGGTCAAGGTTATTATGATGATGAAAGTAAAAAATCAGTTATAGAACCTAATATGACGTCATTAATAAAACCCGATCCTATTGCAGCTAGTGGAGCCGGAAAAATCCTTGATCTTATAGGTAAATTACATCTTGATATAGCAATGCAGCCTAAATCATTGATAGGAGGTTGTAAAATCAAAATAACACTTGTTCCACATGACCCTGAATTTTATTTGTTTACAAATGGTGATGAAACATTAGATGTTGATGTTACATTTATAGAAGCAGTGTTATATGTGAGTAAATCATTGATATCATACCCAGTTGTTGAAGCACATAATTTGCTTTTGAAAAAACATTCTGCAAAATATCCAATTAGACGAGGTTATGTAAAATCATTTACAATTAATGCAAGTATACTAGACACAACTATAGATAATGCTTTATCAGGTCAAATACCTAGACGTTGTTTCGTAGCACTTGTAGATAGCGAAGGCTTTAATGGTTTATTGAAAGCTAATCCATTTAAATTTGATCATTTCAATCTAAATTTCATAGCCGCTAGTGTTGATGGTATTCAATACCCAGCAGTGGCTTATACTCCTGATTTCGCATCGAATCTCTATATTAGAGAACTTTATGGTTTATACGATACTTTAAGTCAATTATCAACCGATACAAACTTAACTTTAGATAGAAATGAATATAAAAACGGTAACGTAATTTATGGATTCTCCTTTGCAGATGATCCAATAGATGATTGTAATCAAATGGGGTATGTAAATCAATTAAAATTTGGAAATGTAAGGTTTTCACTTAAATTTAAATCTGCATTGTCTAAAAATGTTAATTTAATAATATATGCTGAATACGATAATTTAATTTCAATAGACAGCGCTAGAGTACCAAAGATTGATTTTTAAAATATGAATACAGACCAATTATATAAAGAACTGAAAAACTATAAATGCTTCAAAGGTGTTTTCCCTTTAGATTACTTAAATAAATTGTATTACAAAGAAAGACCTATTGCTTTAATATTTAATACTGACCCGTCATATTTACCAGGAGAACATTGGTTGAGTTTATATATTGATAAGAAAAATACTGCATATTATTTTGATTCTTATGGTTTTCCTATAAAATTTGATGAAGTCTATAAATTTTTAAGAAAAATGAATATCCATAAAATATATCGTAATAAGTTTTGGTTACAAAATATTAATTCAAATGTTTGTGGTGCGTATTGTATATTATTTATTAAAATGATGTGTAACAATTTCTCTATTGAAGAGTTTTTATCTATATTCAGTCAAGATTTGCATGATAATGATTTAACAGTAGAATTAATTTAAACAAAAATATAATGTGTTATTTATAAAAATGAATAAATTAAAATTTATTAGAATTGATGAAAGAGCTATTCTCCCTAAACGAGCAACTAAAGGTAGTGCAGGTTTAGATATATATGCAATTGATTATATTGTACTAAAACCAACGCAAAGGGGTATTATTCATACTGGGTTGAAAGTTATATTACCAGAAAATACGTATGGTAGAATAGCTGAAAAATCAGGTTTAGCTTTACGTAATGGAATTCAAGTAATGGGAGGCGTAGTAGACCTCGATTATCAAGGAGAATTGTTAGTTTTATTGTTAAATCAATCCAAGCATAACTTTTATATAGAACCCGGTTTAAGGATTGCTCAATTAATTATTGAAAAAATTGAGATGTTTGAACCGGAATTTATAACTGATTATGAATTTATAAATAACGATAGAGGGGAGGGAGGGTTTGGCTCTACGAGTTAATTTAAAGAATAAAAGTTTATATAATATGTAATAAAAAAATGAATAATATAATTGCTGTCGTCGATTGTCAGGGGTTTTCCCTTTCAAATAAATACCTACCAAGAGAGTTAGCTATTTGGTCGTATAGATTTAGTTTTTGTATGGAAATAGATATTGAAACCGAATATTATGATTTAAATAATGATGATAAAAATATTGTCTGGAATACAACTCACTCAGTTAATGGACTTCATTTAAAACCGTTCATTGAAGAAGAATATTGTGATATTCCTAAAGTTGAAAATATTGGCTCTTACTTAAAAGATTTGTATAATTTATTAGCTAAGCAAAGTACAGATTTATTTGCATATGATAATAGTTATATTGGAAATATATTGAAAAACGAAGGAATTCCATGTATTGATTTAAGAGATATAAATTTTCCTGATTATAATAACTTAAGATTAGGTTATAAAAATAACCAATGTTGTGCTTACCATAAGCCTTATACAGGGGCTCGACAAACGGTTAATTTACCGTTTTATTGCTCTTATCGTAAAGTTGCGCAAATATATAATGAAATTAAAAGAAGATTAATTAATGCAAATGAATATATGAATTAATTTAAGGAGCATTTTTTCCTGATATATTTTATACAAAATGGAATATCAGAAATATAATACATTCTATTATAAACAATTTTTCTCTCATTTGAAACGTAATTTAACTAATCATTCTGATGAGCGATTTAAACTCGCCCAAATATTGGAGCGAAGAAACTTTGTTTTCTTTGATTTACGTCAGACATATAAGGGTAGACTATTACAAAATGGATTTGGTTTATCCATCCCTGAGTTCCGTTGGTTTAAAAACTCTCTTACTATAAACGATGATAAAATATATACCCTTGAACATCGTAATCGTATGATTACTATAAATAAAAAACAGGATGATAAACAGATTGAAGTTATAAAGTTTAATGGGAGTAAACTACTGATAGTTTTATCGAACCGCGAATTTCAAAATCTTTTGAAATACTTGGATGAATTTGAAGAAAAATTGCTTTCTATAGCTGAAGAAAGAGGTATTGAACCTGACTTCTCTGAAGCTTCATTCTATAGAGACTATGTACGAGACGGCTAAATTATATATAATTATATAAAATATATCATAATTTTATAACTATTTATATATTATATGATAAATAATTGTACCGAGTTAATTTAAGAAAGAATAAAATTATCGTTTTAATGAAAATGTCGAAAAGAAACGTAATTATGAATAAAATATTTAAGAAATATAGTGAGGTACCTTATGAGAGGTTAATCAATGAATCAGATGTATTCCCTCAGATTTGGGAGACATATAAGAAATATGAAGAGCCAGTACCTGAGTTTTATGATATAAATAAACCTCCCCCTAAACCTCCCCGAGTCAATCCTCCTCCTCCTCCTGTTAGACCTCCGAGACGTAAACAGAAGGGTAAAGGTTTGAGGAAAAAGAGGGGAGTGGCTAAAAGAAAAAATAATCATTTAAACTTTTTTAAAAATAGAATAAATAAAAGAAAAAATAATAAAAGATATAGAAAAGATAATTATTTCATTTAATTAATTTAAACACTTATACTATATAAATTACAAGTTGAAATAATGGAGAATATTTCTCTAGATTCTATTAAATCGATTAGAAAACGTCCAAAAATAAAGTTTGAACGTATTGCTAATGATTTTATTTTGATAATTATCGCTATTTATGTTATTAGATTATTTGAATTGATAAATAATATACGTGTATACGATTTCAATTTTTTATCTAATACACACTCGTGTATTAATGGTACCTATAAAATAATGGCTAATAAAGAAGTTCCGATTAATTAAACTATAAAAAAATTAATTTAAAGAGCTAAAATCTGTGTTACTTTATGAAAAATGGATATAAGTAAAGACTTAAATAATAAAATGGATATTATAAGTAAAGATATTGATAATAAAACTGATAAGGTCAATAAAGTTATAATATCTAGTAAAAAAATAAAAAGAAAAAGATGTAAAAAAGTAAAAGAAATTTCTGGTGAACAATTAGTTAAAGATATAATTGAGGAAAGAAATGGGGAAAATGGTTATTATACTCTAAATAATGGTGTGAAAATATATGTTATATTTTCCTAAATTATTGGTTTTCTATCAAATTATGTAATATTTTAATGACGTCATCAGTTTCTAGAAAGATCTCTCATTGGGATGAGTGACGTCATCAATTTCATGTTTCTATGGAAACCGAATTTTATTGGTTTTAAAGTCTATAAATATAGAAAAAATTATTTTAATACTTCATTCGTTTGTTGAGAGTCAAATTGAATAGATGTCTCTCATTTAATTTATTGCTTATGATGGTAATGTTTATATATGTTTGTTTTGTATTTGAATTTTATTATATTTATTAAATAAAATATATTTGAAATAGTAAAAATATGTTTTTAATTGAAAAAATTCAATATTTTTGGATTTATTTATTATTTATGTATTAAATATTAGATTTTTGGTTATTTAAGTGTTTTTTTCAATGGAATTTACATATATCACCAAAAAATTCGGTTAAAATCGGTTTAGAAATATGGATTTTATTCAAAATTAAAAATTAAGTTAAAATTTTGGTAAAAAATGATAAAATTTAGAATTTGACCTTGAATATAAGGTCATATGGGTTGAGTTTGTGGTCGATATATCTACTGGTACCAATAACTTTTCAAGGTCATGTGTGCCCCCCTTGATTGTTTGGGTCCCCCTTGATCATACCTTAATAGTTGTTTATGTTTATTAGGTGATATATCGCGAATTTTCGCGAAAAACTTTTTTGTTGTTTAATTTTTTGGTATATATTGATTAGAAAAAATTCTTCAAAACATCATTTAATCATGTCTGCTACATATGCCTCTGATTTCGAATTTAAGTGCCAGATCTGTAAAATAAATGATACAGATCTGCGAACGAATTGTCATTGCGTGGTCTGTCCGACATGTTTGGTGGAGAAACTCCACGATCAACGCTGGCGGGAGAGGTCGCAATTCAAGCGGTGCCCAAAATGTAATTTTCCCCTGTCGAAGAAAAGGGTCCGGCTATATCCACCAGAAGATGAATTCGATTGGGAAACCATTAAAGAAGAGCAAAGGATCGAAGAAAAAGAAGAGGCAGAAGAAGTAGAAGCCAAGAAGAAAAGAGAAGAAGAGGATGAGGGGTGGAAAGTATGGGTTAAGAAAATGGAAGACAAATTGGTTGAACTGGAAGATGCCATCAAAAAGCGGGAAGAAGAAGAAAAAGCGGATGATGACCTCTTCCAATTCCTGATGTCTACTCCAGATCCTATGTGGGGTAACTCAATGGAGGAACCGGTTCTGGACTTGGATTTGGATTTTAATTTTGAATTTTAATTTTTTTATTTACATTTTTATATAATACAATATATTACAATATAATCAATTTATGTATTCCTATATATACAATAATAATAAAAATATTTACATCTATATATAATATGTACATTTATTTATATATATACTACAATATTTACAATAAAATTTAATTTAAAAATATTTTTTATTATATAAATAATATTATATAAATAACAATAAATAGTATTTATGATATTGAAATATAATATAAATACGGATATGATTTTTACATATTTACATAATCTTATCTATTGGAATGCAACCTGTAATCAAGGTTGCATTCCAATAGATAAGATTAAAAATTTCGAGAGTTTTCTAAAATCATCAAGGTCATTATTAAAACCTATGTTGGTTATCAAGGACGTTTGTCATGATTTTGATAACATGAAGAGGACTTTGATCCCGGGGTCAAAGTCCGCGTTTTTGGCCGGTTTTATCTGTTCCAAACAGTGGCCGGTCACTACTAAATTTAATCTATATACATACAAATGCTTAATGTTAACTCAAAAAATAAGCATTTTTATTTAAATACAGATAGGTATTATTTTAAATGACAATAGTAATCCATTAGTGATAAAATAGAAATTATTGATTATTCCATTTAAATTTAATAAATAAATATTTCCACAAAGTCTGTCTTTCAAATAACTGCCAAATATTATTTAATAAGAGATCAAACCGATTGATTAATACTTTTAATATAACACGTAAACATTAGATGATTATCGTGAAATGTTTATTATTATTTTAATAATTGAATTTTTATGCATCCATAAAAAATTAATCAAAATATTTTATAAAATAAATAATAATAAAATCGATATAAATCATTTATCTTAGATTTAAATTTATAACACCAAATATTAACGGATCTTATATACTATATTTAAATTGGAGTAAAATTGGATCATAAAAAATTATTACCTTGTTTTATTCTAAAAAAATTAACCAAAAAAAATTGAAAATAAAGATTTGGAAACCATTTATAAATGGGTTTTATAAACAGAATCAACACACAATTTGAACAGAAAATGCTTATTAAAACTGTTAAGATAAAAACAACGTAAATATAATCGAATAATTGGAATTTAAATTGTTCACTTTCTAGTTGTTTATATTATTGGCTGATTATGGCAAAGTAGGGGGTATTCCTGAAAAAATTCCATCTTTCGCTATACTTGGTTTATAAGCATTATTTTTCCAAACTTTATAGTAGTTTATGATAATTTATATAAGTTTAATCGACATATATTATCAAAAAATTAGATATTATTTAAAACATTTATTGAAATTTGTTAAAGTTTCTATTTAATTTTGCTAATAAATCAATATTACAAATAAATTGCTTTTAATTCAAAGATTTAAATATCATAATAATTTAAATATTTAGCAAAGTTATTGTATGATTAATCTTTTTAAATTAATTTTATATACTAATTTTTAATCAGAATTATAAGATTCAAATTTTTGATATATTTGAGAATTTAAGGGGGTATTTTGAAAATGATCCATATTTTATAAAAACGCATAAATCATCGTTTTTAAGAAATTTCCTGCCGTAATTTGGTATATTTAGTCATAAGTTCACGTATTATGTCAACATTTATGCAAAAAACTAAGAATATTCGCCAAAAAAGGAAATTTTGTAAAGTTTAGCACAACAAAATTTGTATTAAAAAACTGGATTTTTTACGAATTTATTCATTTTTTAGGTTTTCCTTTAACATTCATCGAAATTCCAGCTATTCTTTGATTTTTTTTATATTTTCCTTTTTATTTCTAAACTAGTCCAATAATCTTTAATTTAATTTAATTGAAATCAAAAATAAAATATTAAAATAAATTTTATTTTTGCTCTTTTTAATTTAATATTATGAATGAATGTTTTAATTTTCAACTTTATTAAAAATATCAAATATGACTTTTTAGTAGATCAAGAGTTGTATGCATAATTATTTATATTATAATTTATTCATATTTTTGAAATATGATATAAATTTTAT
>JAQFZM010001937.1:0-15635 GCA_034695785.1 Galumna obvia | reverse complement strand
TTTATGTAAATATTACAGTTTAGGAAAGTAACATAATATTTATAAAATTATTATAAATATTAAAAATAATTTTAAAAAACAATTTATTAAATATTGTATATTTTGTTTATCAATATTTTATTATTTGCCTAATATATTAAAATTATTGAAAAAATGTTTTTTTAATCAAAATTAATTGAAAAAGTATTAAAATATGTAAAAAATTTCATGAATACGAATTGAAATAATTTATATTATTTTTTAGGATACAAATTTGTTTTTGGCACTACTGATACATTATTTAACAAAAAAGAAATGTATATAATTAGTATATTTCCAATATTTTAAAAAATTTAAAATATTATTGCTTGTAAAATAAATATGTTAAATTGTAATTTATGCATATATAATTTTAAAACACATCTAAATTAATAAATAATAAATAAATGGCTTTAAATTATATTTATATTAACTTTTGAATTACTTTGGTAGAGGACTTCACATAACTTCGGATTAAGACTAAACGAATTAAAATAGAAATTTTTAGAAAACTTATGCCATTCGATGACCTTTATATTTCATGCAATTTTCAATGAATTTGGATGTATAATTCTTTAGTAATTGCTTTTCAAATTTTAAATTTTTTTCGATTTTTTATTATTTTGTTAAGAAACAAGATAATCAAAAAATCCCAAAACACTTGTCGACCCAAAAATGTAACGGCCTTTTAGAACAAATTTTAGTAATTGTATTTATTCCAAAACATTACTTATCTTAAAAAGGATTGTTCCAAAAAACGGTTAATTATTTTAGGTTCATAATAGAAATACATTAAATTTTAGCTATTTTGCAAAAATTAAAATCATCTAAATTCTAGAGATAGGCCATTAATGATTTTTATTATATATATATATAAGTTTATGAGTTTTTATTATTATTTAAATAAATCATAAAAATATTTACGGAACTACATGTAAAAAAAATTAATTAGAGCACATGCAATTTCTCAATGATAACATTGAGTTAGAGAGTCTTTCGCTTCATCATTTATTAAGCTTTATATACAGTCGCGAAAAATTCGAATGACGGTTAGTTGAATGAGTACCCTGCCAAAACTAGCTGATGAATTAAAAAGATATTTCGCATGATTAATCTAGGATAATACACATTGAACATGAACGTGATGATATTTGAAAATTATCATGATCATTGGAATTAAATGCATTTGAGATCATAATCTCCATTTTTTAAATGCAGTTTAGAAGCAAAACACAGTTTGGGAATGCTAGAATGACTGTTACTAATGGTCAAATATTAAATAATCCGCTAGAACAATTGCAAAAATTTTCGGGTATGTTGTAGCTGGATAATACACCTTAATAATATCTAAAAAGCTGGAATCTACCATTTGAAATAAACTTGAAAATGCATTCAATAAACGGATTCAAATTTCGCTTATATATTTATTCGTATTTAATTTCAAAAATCATGATAATTTTCAAATTTCATCTAGTTTATTTTAAAGGTGTATAATCCTAAATTAATCTTCCAAAAAATCATTTTAATTCATCAGCTAGTTTCAGCAGTGTCCTCATTCAACCAACAGTCATTCGAATTTCCCGCGACTGTATAATAATTTTTGAAACTTAATTTAAATTTATATCTCTTCTAGGTTTTTTAAATGAATTTTCGAAATTGCAAATTTGACCCCTTTGGACGTTCTCCCTCAATATTTACGTAAACCGTAAACACCAAATATCTTCTAATTTATTTCAAATTATATTAAAAATGAGTGCATTTTGATCTGGGATATAGCACATTCCAATAGGAAACCTTATTATCTTTTTTGATAGATTGTAATCTTTACATAAATTATTTTTAATTATTAGCTACTTACTAAATAATTTTTAAATAGGATGGTTAAATTTAAACATTTTATAAAATATATACTCAGCAAATTTTTAAATTAAACACTATGAATTCATTTTAAAAATTAAAAAATAAAGTATTTAGTGTATTAAGATTAAAAGTATGTAGTGATGTTCTATGAACATTGAAAATATACATAAACACTTACATTATTCCTCCCTAATTTCCTAGACTTATTGAGAAACTCTCAGTATTTGATATTTTATAAGACTTTTTATTATAAACCTATTTTAAATAATTAAATTGAAACAATTTTCAGAATTATTAAGAAAATTAAACTTGTTTAAAATTAGAGATTATTCCTGTTTATATCAAACTCTTATACATTATAATTTGAAAATTTATTTGATAAATGATATTAAGCTTACACTTCAATATTTAAGAGCTAAATATTCATGTTTAATTTTTCAAGAAATTTTACTTATTTTTTAAAATTATATGATTTGATTAATCTTATTAGATAATAAATATATTTTTAAATGCGATTTTCGATTTTCTTAAACTTTTTAATAAAATTTGTGTTCGAAATTGTATCTTTTAATTGATATTTAGTAACTTGGAAATAAATTTGACTAATTTATGTAAAATAAAACTTTAACTCTCTTTTTCACTAATAGTTATAAACTCAAGGAATGAAGCAAATGTTGTCCAAAAATTATTATTACTTTCAAGACTTGTTTCGACTGTTCTTCCGACAGTCGTCGCCAGTTGTCTGATACAAGAGTGAGTTGTTTTGCATCAGATGTGAGGCCATACGATCTGTTTTTGTGTCTGAGAGGCGATTTATATCTAGTGCTAATGAATATATAACTCAGGTTTTGAGTGTCAAATGTTTTATAGATGTAAAGTTTTATAGCAAACATTGCTTAACACCAACAGAAACTGATCCCCAATTGGGGACCAGTTCTGTTCAGTGTGTTAATTGGAATTCAGGGTTTAAATAAAGAAAAATATGGAGCAGGAATTGTGGTGTTGCATGTTTGCTTATCATTCATTAATGGTATATTTTGCAATTTTGCCTATTCAATGTTACATGATTCTAGGAAATATCTAGCAGATTTTTTGGTTTCAGAATTGTTATGTTATGATGAGCTAAATTTATTAAATGATTAGAATCAATACAATTTTTATAAGCATCACTAGATGCATGTTTATTATGTTCGTTAAATCTATCCTGTAATCTCCTTTCAGTTGTCCCTATGTAAACTTCATCGCAATTCACAGAAGAATTACCTGTACATTCAATATTATAAACAATATTTGCTCTTTCTAGTGTATATTTTTTATAGTTATTAATCAAATTTTTTATATAATTACCTCAGTCGGTGTGAAGCAATGTTTGCATATAAAACTTTACATCTATTAAACATTTGAAACTCAAAACCTGAGTTATAAATTCATTAGCACTAGACCTAAATTCCCACTCAGACTCAAACACTGAACGTATGGCCGCCCATCTGATGCAAAATTTCTCACTCTTGTATCAGACAACTAATGACGACTGACCGAAGAGCAGTCGAAACTAGTCTTGATAGTAATAATAATTTTTGGACAACATTTGCATCAATCCGTGAGTGTATACTTATTAGTGAAAAAGTGAGTTAAAGTTTTTATTTTGAATATGTTCCCATGAATACCAAAATTTAAATTCATATATTTTAAATTAGATATCACATGTTGCCATAGTAATGGGCTAGTTTTAGAGAACGCTTGAGTTACTGTATACTTAAATAAATTTGGGTTAAATTGCTTATATTTTTTTCTTAAACTAAGATTGAAAATGGAGGCTGATCAAATCCATTAGAAAATTTGTATTCTTATCCGTTCAGAATTAATCGAGAAAAAACGATTTTAACCCCTTTTGTCTTTGATTGTATATTTAAATAATTTATTGAAATATAACAGTCTAACAAATTTACAAAACATTTATAAATAATTGTATATTTAATTTTCTAATTTAAACTATTTTATTATTTAATATATATAAATTACTGAAAAAAAGTTTGGTTGTCAAAAATTACACTATCTTTTAAACAATTTATATAAAAAATTTCACCTAGCTAATTATTTAAATTAAACATTATTAAAATATATATTATTTTCTAATTAGAAATATTCCTGGTAAATTTTTAAAATTTGGAAAATTTTTAAAACTTTTATTATTATCTTGTTTGGAATTTTGTATTTAAAACTAATTTAATAGAATATCAAATTCTTTATAATAGTAGATAGGGTTCGGAAATTTTTTCTATAATGTAATTTTTGTTTCCAAACAAATGAATAAATGAATGAATTGAAAATGTGTACAACAAAAATACCGGATATTTATTAAATATAGTTTACATTTGAATGCTTGAATAATAAAAAACATATTTAAAAAGTGAGTTTCATTTTGAATAATACCTTTAATTAGCATGGTTAGGAACATAAGTTTTTTAATTAACATTTTAAAATTTAATTAATTTCTTTTATTTTGTATTAAATGTAATAAATCTTGAGTATATATTTTACGCAATCACATTCATTAAAGATAGAGATCCTATAAAAATAATTAAAAATAAAGTTGCGTTTTATTAATATAGCAAGGATTGTGTGTTATACTAAGAAATTCATTTAATTTTTTATTAGAAATTAAATAAGCATGAATATTTGTCAATTTTGTATAATAGTTAAGAGTTTTTACTATGATAATTATAACTATTAACCATAACAAACCTTTTATATCGTTAAAAATGAGTCCACAGTCTTTGGTCATGTTATGGTTCAGCAATGATTGATTTTCCAAAATTTTCCTCAATAGCGGAAACCTCTACTAAAATAAAAAAGGTAGATTAAATAAATCTTTTCCTTCAAACCTCATCAAAAAAAGAAATTTCCATTGTTTTCTTTGGCCCTCAATTTTTATTATCTGGCATCAAGTCTGGAATTTAACCAAAAGAAATATCAATCATTATTTTGGTCTCTTTCCTTCTTATTAGATATACTAACATTTAAAAAGCTATTCGATGACATAAAAGAAGTGATGGATTGTGAAGAATTTGTCTATTTTCACGATATATCCTTTGTTCTCGTCGTCCAGCCTCTTATTCTTGAGTTTTTAATCTTTCTAATATTCATTTTTAATTAAATTCGACTAAACTATAAACTTTAAGAATAACTAAATTTTTTACTAAATTTACATAGTAAGTGTAGTATATAAAATCCGAATTGCAAACTTTTGTTGCACTTTAGTGGCTCACCCAACACCTCTATAGGTGAATTAATACTACAAACCACTAAAATAGTTATCATAATTAAAAATTCAATTAAGTTAATAATTCTGATAATTTTAAAAATTTTTCCAAAATTTAATTTTAAAAATATTTCGTAAATTTGAGACTGTAATTTTTATATAAATTATTTTAAAATATATCAAAAACACAAAATAATTTATAAATGGGATATCATAGCTCTTAACTTTTCAATCCTGATTTAAAATATTATTCTAATTAATTAGAATATTTTATAAAAAATTTACTATTTAAAAAATTACTTAATATATTATTATTATTTAAAGAAAATAAATCAAAAATTCTTAAAACAATTTAATTCATCAATATAAATTTTTGCTAAATTGTAAATATAATATCATAATTGTAATTTACAATTTAAAAAAATTATTATTTTCTATAAATATAGAATATATCAATGAATATTTCCATAATTGCTTTTAATATTAAAATTTTCTAAATTTATTGAAAAATATGAAATTTGAATTAGATGTGTTATTGCAGTAGAGAGATTTTTGAAGGAATATCTTATATTACAGGAATTATTCTAAAACTTCTAAATTATTTGGAAAATAATTCAGGACATGTGATATAATTACATTATATTATATCTCAAATATATAAACATTATATTTACTGACAATTTTTATATATTTCTTAAATTAGCTGATAAAAATATTGAAAGGTGCAAACTTAATAAATTATAATTATTAAATTTACTATTAAACTTTTTTAAGTAATGAGTTTAACCGGGAAAATAAAAGGGAATCGCCAAGGTCCGCCGTAAATTATCAATAAAATTTATAAATTTTTTAATATAATATTATTTAAATAAACTATTTTTTTAATAAATATAATTTTAAATATGATTTACTATTTATTTTTATAATTTAAGTTTGGTTTAAAAATTTACCACCAATAAAATTGTTAGCGGAAATATTTAGTAATTTGGAAATGTTTTTAAACAATTGAAAGGTAAATTACAGTTTTACAAACTTGCAGGAAATTTATAAATATATAAGATTTAAAAGATATTTCATGTATTACATGTATTATATGTACCTAAAAAAATCTTTAACTAAATATTGTATATTTTATTTATTATAATATTATAATTTTATTATATTTTACTATTTTTTAATATATTATAATTAATGACAAAACTGTTTGTTGATAAAAATAATATTAACATAGAAATAAATTATTTAAAATATTTTATACTTAGCTAATTTTTAAATGACATTTTGAAATTATTTATTTTAAAAGAAATAATGGCTTTCCAAAAAGAGATAAGCCTGGTAAATTATTAATAAGAATAAAGCTTTTTAAATAAAATTAATTAGTATATTGTTTGTCAACTTGTATTTAAAAAGCTATTTTATTATATGTAACTATAATTCTAAGAATAGTAATCAAGCTTTTGACTTTAAATATCTATAAACCAAAATAATCTTTCATAATCGTTATCCAATAAGTCCAAAGTCAGTGGTTGTGTTGTGATGTCAGCGATGGGTAAATTTCCAAAATTTTTCAAAATGACTGAAAACTCTACTAAAATATATATTTTAGATCAAATAGATCCTTTATTTCAAACCACATCAACAAAATTAATTTCTTGTATTTTGATTTCGGCTTCAGCTTTTATTGTTGGCATCATATCTGAGCTTTAAATAAAAATAATTCCAATCAATATTTGAGTCTCTTATATTCCCATTATTTATATCAACATTTCAACTGCTATTCGATGACATCAGAGCAGATATGAATTGTAAAGTTTTTTCTAATTTTCCGATATATGCTCTGTTCTCGTGGTTCAGTGTCTTGTTCTTAAAAGATAATTATGTTTCTATCGATATCTATCAGGTCTGGTGTGAGGGTATGTCTCATCTCATTGTTGACAATTATTGAATTATTTGTTTGATTATAGCGTTTCTCATTTACTATTTTTGAGTAAATGTGAGTATTTGGAAGGAGAAGAAAAAATTATTTTAAAGATTGGAAATAAACCTATCCTTCAGAGCTGGTGGTTCGCCACCTGTTGTCTCTTTTGTAGAACAAATTCGATGGGTTTTCTACTTTTCTGTAAAGTGACAACATTTCAATTTCCTGTTGTGAGGCCATTGATATCAATAGTTATTATTATTCAATTAGCGTTTGGAAAATATAAATATTGGACAAGAGTATAAAGTCTGGATATCTCTATATAAATATTATTTATATTGATTCTATTTGTCTGGCTCTATATGGATTTGTATTTTTTATCTAGCTACTAAAAACCTCTTCTCACCCTATTATCCGATCTGTAAGTACGTGAATACAATAAAAACTATTTTATTATTATTTTTCTGGCAAGGTCAGTTAGGCATTTATTATTTTAAAAATGTCCATTCATACAAATATAAAAAATTTTCATATGTCTTCACAATAGGTGTAATCCTTGTTATAAACTAAAGTATGAGTCTCATATCTCCCGTTATTTATTGAAAATTAAAATTTATTTTCAATAAAACAAATTTTTAATTTATTTAAAGTTTGATCACTCGAAAGTCAGAATGAGAGAATAGGTACAGTTTTAGCCGGATAACAAGAGTTCTTTATTTCCATCGAAATATTTTTTAGTAAATAACTAAATAATAAATAAAATAACAGATAACTTAATAAAAACTGATATTAGCGTCAAATTTACAGTTTTTAACGCATATCAATTAGCTTTAAAATTGAATTATTTTTACTTTAAATTTTCAATTTATTGAATAATTCATTTTTTGACTTAAACTCTAAGTTTTTTCGTTCAAATAAGATAGAATACCTTAAATTAGAGTAAATTGTATGCAAAAAATTCAAGAAAATACCCATAAATACCTATAAAACTACCAATTTTACCTTTAACGGCCTTTTTGAAAACATCTCCTTATACCCCCCTGTCGCGAGAAAAGTAGTCAAAATTAACAATACCCCCCTGTCTAGGGACCATGGCCATTATTGATTTGGATATATTTTAAATAATTGATGTTAAGTTTACATTTGTTACATACAAGTTGTTTCAAGAATTTTTGTTTTTTTAAATAAGCTACTTTTTTAACTAGTATATTTTAAAAAATGGTTTTCTGATTACTTAGATTATTTTCTAAATCAAAATTGAAAACGGATGTCAAAACATTCTCCACTTAGATATTATTTAGTAATTGGGATATATTTTAAAATAATCAATGTAAAAATTACAGTCTAATATATTTACACTTATAAAATTATAGATTTTTAAGAATATTTTTTTAAAGAAAATTATTACTAATAATTTATTTTATTATTAATTAACATATTATAATTATTTATAAGAACTAGTTTTGTTGTTAAAATTCATACCATTTTTGAAACAATTTATATAAAAATTTACTTTTAGCTACTTTTAAATTTGAAAATATGAAATTATTTTAAGAATTAACAAAAAAATTGCCTTCAAAAAATAGATATATCTGTTTAATTATTTATAATAAGCAAGTTCTCTAAGAATTTCTTATCTTAAATTTAACTCTTCTTTTGAATAATAAATCTGTAGTATTATTTAAATTTATTATTGAAATTTTTAGAGTACGCGCTTGAAAATATGAACAATAATTGATAGTCATTGGTCAAGATCTTTTTAATATAGAGTTTGATCATGATACAAGGTATAGGGAAAGGTCAATTATTAGTTATAATTTTATTAATAAAGGGTATGATTTTTCAATAAATTTGGTAATAATATTTGAGAAAGCATATTTTGATTGCCACAACATTGTCACTTTTTTCAATAATAAATTTAAATTAAGGAAATGTTTATAACATAAGAAGACACAAATTAATGTTATTTTGCTGTATTGTCCGTCATTCGACATTTGGTACGGACAATCCTTTTTATTACATATACCTGCAAGGTTTATAATGGTAGTTCCCATGTAAAAGTGAAAAAATGAAGAGTTGCACCCAAACTATATCACAACATATTATCACAAAACATTGGTTGTTATATTGTATTTTATACTTATCTAATAAACTGTAATTCATATTCTTTAGGATATTAGTCAGGTTTCAGACATTAATTTATATTTAATAAAACTTTAATTTTCATATAAATGAATGTAAAGATAATGTGTTTAATAAATGTTTGGGATATTCATTAAATAAAATTTACATTTGAATACTTACGTAATAAAAATATATTTTAAAATTGTGTAAAACATATGAATAAAACATGTAATTATCATGGTTAGTTAAGTTCTTATTTTTTTGTGATTTACAAATTTAAATAATAAAGATTTTTATATATTTGTTAAATAAAATTGTTTATTCTATCACATTCTAATGATAGATTTATTCTGAAATTAATTATTTAAAAATAACAAGTTGTGAGTTAAACTAAAGAAAATATTTTAAATAAGCAAAAACATTTGTCAATTTGGTTTAATAGAAAACTATATCTGTAAACCAAACATAAATTATTTTAATAAATCCCCGTAAATGTAGTGGACATTGGGTTTGATCTCAAATCTTGTTTTAAATAACCATGAGTCTATTAATATAGCGGTCATAAGTTAGACTAAAGAATATATTTATAAAAGATTATAGAATATATATACTATAAAAAATAGATATTAATATAGTATAAATTGCTAATTATAAAAGAATAGTTGGCATTTAATTTATAATAATTAAAAAATGGCTTTCATTAATAACAACCACGTGACGCAATCTTTTTCTCAAAATTTAAATTTTCAAAAAAATATTCCCGAAATCTTTCAATATTTTATGGAGTGATTACACACTTATAATGACCACTATCATGAACAAAATAATCTGAGAGAATTCAGGCTTTTTCAAATTACTTAATTAACTTGAAAGTCTTGAAAAAATTTGAATAATAAAATTGCTAAAAAAATTAAATTTTAAATTTTAGCATTAATTTGATATAAATAATTCTCGATTTGCCTTTTAATTTGTTGGTGAATATTAAACCATGGATGCGCTAAATGTTTTTAGTGTTTGTGCTTGGTTTATGACATTATTTTATAAAATATTTGAACAATTTTTTCAACCGATTATTGATTTATGGCCATCGCCATTTTTAAATTGATTTTTTAAATGTAAACCATTATATATCAAATGCCAAACCTTTCTTAATCCAAATAAAAATAATTTTTAATTCAAGCAAATAAATTGTAGAAATAGCGCAAAATTTAAAAAAGGAGCTCAATTTGGCCCACCCGGTATTAACATAATAATGGCCTACCAAGAAAAGATATCCCTGATAAATTTTTAATAAAACTATTAATATGTAAACTTTCTAAGAACCTCTTATAATCATCTTGAATTTTAAACTTAGACAATGGAATATCACTCATAAAAATTAGGATTTGAACTGTTATTCAATGCCATCAGTGATGGATTGTAAAGATTTCTTCGGTTTTCCTGAAATATATTCTGTTCTCGTGTCTCATTATCATATTCTTTAAACAATTATGTTTTTATTGATTGCTATCGGATCTGGTGAGGGTTTGTATAAATCTAATTGTTAATATTTTATTGATATATTTGTTTGATTATAGCGTTTCTTATTTGCTATTTTTTGAGTATATATTATTTGGGAGGAAAAAAAATATTATTTTTGGATTGAAGGTAAACCTAAACTTGGTGCTAAATGTGCGGCACGTACAATTTATCCGATGTTTTCCAAAAATTGTCCCTAAATTTGCAAACAAAATCAGATGAATAATATGTTATAAATAAAATTCTTACATACTTTTAGCAAGCTATTTTTAATGTATTTTAGCATATTGAAATTCCGATTGAGTATTATGAGTTATTTATCCTTTAAAGCCTATTTTTATTCAGTTATTTTGAAATTATTAATAGTTAAAAATGAACTCCAATCTTGAGTATTTCTTACACCAATACTTAGTTATTTAGAAATTTTTTAAAATAATTGATATTAAGTTCAACAATTAACATTTAAACAATTATTTATTGTGTCCCCATAATACTTAAAAGTTGAATTGTTTCAAAAAATTTTGATAAAATTTAATTAAACCTATTTTAAAATAAATAAATTTTTGAATACGATTTTCTATTTATTTTCTTAAATAAAGATTAAAAATTCAGTTCATAACTTGTGCCATTTAAAATTATTAAGTAATTTGGAAATATTTTTAAAAAAATTATGTAAAAATTATCTTACAAATTTAAAAATCATTTATAAAATTTTAAGTTAAAAATTATTATTTAAAAATTTTAGCAATTAAATATTTTATATCTTTTTTAATAAAATAAATTATTTTATAATTTGCTTAACATATTATAAATACTGAAAAAATAAATACTTTTTAAAATTAAAACCATCTTTGAAACTATTTATGTAAAATATTATACACCTAACTTAGTTTTAAATTAGTTGTTATGACATTCTAGATCTCCTTGTATATGAAATTTTTTATGTTTTATTAAGAGAGTACTACATGTTGAACAACTTTGTTGCTTAACACTTATTTATCAAAGCTAAGATAAAATCTCTAAATAGCTTAAAATTTCCCAAAATTTGCATTAGTTTATTTAATTTTCAAAAAAAATTTCTCTTTTTGTAGCTTAATTTTAACTTTGATAAATAAGTGTTAAGCAATAAAGTTGTTCAACATGTAGTACTCTCTTAAAAAACACAAAGGATTCTATATACAAGGTGATAATTTGATAAAGTAAATCTATGAAAAATTCATGATATTCCATTTAGTATAAATTTCTCTACATTACACCGATTTCAATAATTTTATTAATGTCAATTATATTTTAAATGAAGATATTTGCCCCTAATTAAATTAAATAAAAAAAATAGTAATTTCTTTGTTATATTATTTGAGAGATACATATTTCAATTACACATTTAATTAATATAAACTATAATTATATTCATGTTGTTACTAAATATTAAATGTTATAAACAAAATTTCCTTAATTTAAGGTTTAAGATGATTAACTCAAAATTTCTTTATGAGTTAATTGAAATTAAACTTTTCATTTAGGAAATCCATTTTGATATTTTATTAAACCCTGGTTATTTGCCTAATAAAATATTTAAAAAATTGTATGCCAGCGATTCATTTTTATAGCACTTTTTAGTACATTTAATGCGTATTCTATATGAAATATGAACCTTAATTTTTTTTAATGAATGAACATAGTCGGTTCATACAGTAAGTATAATAAAATGTTTACCCCTATGTATTGAGAAACTATCAGTATTTGACATCAAATAAGACTAATATTTTTAAACTTATTTTTAATAAATAGATTTTAAATATGATCAGAATTATTATGATTATTAAACTTGGTTAAAATAAGTTGTATTAATGTGTTTTTCAATTTCTTATATTTTATATTTATCATTGATATTAAGTTTACAGTTCAACAATTAACAATTAAACATTTACTTACAAAAAAGAGAGTTTTTTTTAAATAATTTTTGATTAAGTTTTTTAAATTTTAATATTTGATTAAACTTATTTTATACTATGTTAATTTTTTAAATACGAATTTCTATTTATTTCCTTAAACTGGGAATAAAAATTTTCGATTGGCATGCGTCCATTTATTTATTATTTAGTAATTGGAAAATATATTTAAATAAATTATATAAAATTACAGTCTAATATTTTATAAAACTTTTATAAGATTTTAAATTTAAAAAATATTATTAAAAAAAATTAATTTTAATTATTGTATATTTTATTAATTAATATTGTAGTCTCTGTCATTAAAGCTGAAGACCATAAATCGTTTTGAGAGTCGGTGCTGTTCGTGAAATGTGTTTTACAACTGAATCACATTGAATATGTAAACCGCCGAATATGTTAACCAAGAATACAGTCTAAAACTGGCTAAATTTGAGTTTAATTGATATGTGACACAATTGTTATAATTAAACCTCTTGTCTTATAATCATAAATAATAACATTTATTAATAATATTACAATTAAAACTGAAATTGAATATAATTTTTAATTATTTATCAAAAATGCAATTTAAGTGAAAAACAATTGAATTAAGTTTTGTGTCAAAGGAAAGACATATTTGAAATGAATCCCATTACGAATGATATCTAATTTAATAGATGAAATGCATTATTATTCAGTATTTTTTTAAATTTCATATAGCATATAATTAACTATAGTCTAAGGATACATCTAAAGAAATGAGAAAGGTATCTCAATATAAACTATTTTATTATTTGCTAAATATATTAAAATTATTGAAGAAATAAGTTTTGTAGTCAAAATTAATACCATCTTTGAAACAATATAAAAATACTATATCTAGCTAATTTTTAATTTAGATATTATGATGTTATACATTTTAAAAGAAATAATGACATTACAGAGAGGAATGTTTTTACTATTATTTTGTTTGCCATTTTATATTTCAAACTAATTTAAAAGAAAATTCCTCTTATTCTTTATAATAGTAGTCAGGGTTCGGATTTTAGTTTTATATAATATAATTTTTGTTTCACTATGAAATAAATGAATGATTAAATGTTATGTTCAAAAAAAGTCCCAGATATTAATCAAAAAAATTTACATTTGAATACCTGATTAATAAAAAAACATATTTTAAAAGTGTTTATAACTCTAATATGAATAAATCTTATTTAGAATAATATATTTAATTAGCATGGTTAGAAAACTAAGTTCATATTATTTATGATTTACAAATTTAAATAAATATGTTTACAATTATGTTTTTATCCATTTTATTAGGTCTGGTGTGAAGGTATGTCTCATTTAATAGTTAACCATTTATTGAATAATTTGTTTGATTATAGCGTTTCTTATTTACCATTTTTCAATACGTTTACGAAGTAAAATATTGTATATATAATCGTTTTGCACCCACCTACCACCGGCCCAACCATCCATTTTATAAGCTAACTCACCCATTAAAAAGGCCCACCCACTCATTATACAGGCTTATCCACCCATTCTACAAGCCGTATCACATATTAAACAGTTTCAAATATCAATTCTACAGGCCTACCCAACTATTCTGCAGGCCGTACACCCATTCTTAAGGCTTAACAATGTAGTCTGTGCTATCCTTTTCAGAAGATCCACCCTTTTGTTATTAACGGGAAGATTTCGCCTTTTTCATAGAAATGAAGGAGTTTGCTGGCTGTTCTATCCTTCTCAAGAGATCCACGTATTTTTTTAACGGGAAAATTTTGCCTTCTTGATAGAAACATAAGGAATAAGAAAGCTGTTCTCTCCCTGGAAATTTACCCTTTTGATAGTAAAGGTTTATTATATTTTTGATATAATCGGAGAGGAGTGAAGGCTGTTCTATCCTTCTCTGGTGACCAACCCTTTGGTTAGTAACGGGGAAATTTCGCCTTTTTGATAGAAATGGAGGAGTGTGTGTAGGCTGTGATATCTTTCCCTGCTGACTAACCCTTTTGTTAGTAACGGGGAAATTTCGTCTTTTTGATAAAAACGGAGTGTGTGTTGGCAGTGATATCCTTCTCTGATGAATAACCCTTTTGTTAGTATCGGGAAAATTTCGTTAACATGCAAATCGAATTGTTAACTGAACAGAAAAACTAAATTATAAGTGACAGCTCTCAACAGCAGCTAAAATACGACTGAATAGTAATTAAAGTTTTACAAAACTTATACATTTCGTCATAAGATTTTACAAACTCTGTGAGTCACGTGACTCATAGTAGTTTTCCGTATGAAATATGGTTCAGCCCCTAACACTTATATTTATTTAATAATTTTTTAATACGATTTTTCATTTATTTTCTTAATCTAGGATTAAAGACCTATTCTGAATTTTGCCACTTATATGTTATTTAGTAATTTTTAAATTTTTAAATTTTTACTTAAAAAACATTATTTAAATATTGAAAATTATATATATCAAAATATAAATTTTTTTATTTGGTTAATATTTTAAAATTACTGGAAAATATAATTTGTTGTCAAAATTAATATCAACTTTGAATAATTTATATAAAATATTAAATATCAAACTAATTTTAAATTTAGACATTATGAAATTATTTATTTTAAAATAAATATGATAATTTCAATATGATATAAACCTTGTAAATATTTAGTAATACGAAAGATATTTAAAATTTTTTTATCATTATCTTGTTTTTCATTTTATAATTTAATTTAAATAAAAATAATGTCAACTAATTTTTTTAGAATATTAGCCAGAGTTTGGGTTTTAGTTTTCTTCTAATACATTATAATAAAATTTTGTATAAGCTTTTTTAGCAACAAATAAATGATTAGTTCAAAAAGTACCGGATATTCATTAAATTAAGTTTATATATGAAACAGGGATGGCCATCTGGGGGGGGTATAGCCCAAATACCCCCCCTGTGATCGACGCCCAAATACCCCCCCCCCCCCAAGTGCATCGGCGAAA
>JAQFZM010001936.1:0-15635 GCA_034695785.1 Galumna obvia | reverse complement strand
GAGACCGTCGCGCAATATATATTTGCAAAAGAAGCGCTATACAATTCAAATAATCCAAATTTACCGTCTGATTTCATTATTCAAGAAATCATTAATGGGTTTGAACCAAGACTTCAAAAGAAATTCAAGTTACTTAATGTTAGTAATGAAATCGAGAGTATTGACGAACTCATACAAACTGCAGAAAGAGTTCAACAAGCAATCGAAGCCACAGATGAACTACAACCAAAACATAGAAGTAGTTTGAAAACATCAAAAGACATAAACTATGAACCGGACAAAAGAGTTCAATTTCGAGAATTCGAAAGGAAAGGCCCTCCAAATAATTATTTACAAAATCAATTAAGTCAGATGAACCAAACAATGATAGGACTACAAAATCAAGTAAAGAAAATGCGGACATTTCAGCCAAATCCTTCGTTGAATAGATTTCAACGAACCTTCACTCCGCGGTATCCGCCAACAGAGCAAAGGGATTATGGCTCACAAATTTATCAGAGGACTTTTACTCCTCGGAACCCATCAATCGATCGAAGGGGTTTTAGACCTCAAACTAATCAAAGAACCTTCGCATCACGAACGAATCAAGAACGATTTGTTTCACAAAACAACCAAAGAATCCAGCCAACCGAAGCAAAAACTGAAGTGAAAGACGAATCGAAGATAAATCGTAACACACAAGGACAACCGCAGTGTTATTTTTGCCGCGAGTTCGGTCATTTTAAAAGAGACTGTCCCAAGTTTAAGAAAACCTTCTATCGACAAAATCAGGGAAACTAAATGACGGCGATCATAGTGAGGGAAGTGATCGTCTTGTCTACCATTTAACTGATCCCTCCAAACCCAACTCTAAATTACTTTACATTTTAATTGTTATTAAAGACATCCCGATTGAAACACTTGTCGATACTGGCAGCAGTGTTTCACTTATAAGAGAAGATATCGCGAAGAATTTAAATCTTAATATCTTTCCAAATACTACACCATTTGCCGTTAAACAACTTAATGGCGAATTAACAACAATTCGAAAAGAAACAATAATTGAATTTGTAATCCCTGAAGGGGAATACCAAAGCAATTATAAACATCGAATTTATATAATTCCAAAAATGACCCCCGAAGTTATATTAGGAATTGATTTCTGTCGCAAACATATCACTCACATAAATTTTACCGACGAAGATAATGTTACATTAAAATCCAAAGCAGAAAATTCTGACATCACCGAAATTCTAGAATTAAACCCAGAAGAATACAATAAAATATTAGCTAGTGATATTTACTCTATACCCACAGACGATTCAAAGTTTAAAACACTTGTTACCCTTCTCGGGGATATACCAGAGAATAGAACACGAATTCCATGTTTCAACGTAATATATGAAGATATATTCTCTGAAATAGAAGAATGTTACTTTGAGTCAGGGGAATTTGATTTTACATCAATAATCGGGACAACTGATAAAATACAAAAGGAGAAAGTTCTTAACTTATTAGAAAATTTTCGGAATTTATTTGCAACCGATTTATCTCAATTATCTCTTGCAAAAGGAGTTGAGCATAAGATTGAACTTACAGACGATACACCAATAACAAAAGCTCCTTATAGGGTGTCCCAAAAGGAAAGGGAAATCATAAAGAAACAGGTTGACGAAATGCTTAAACAAGGAATAATTAGGGAATCGAAAAGTCCTTATAGCGCTCCAATTGTACTTGTTAAAAAGAAAGATGGATCTGTAAGGTTTTGCGTCGACAACCGAGATTTGAATAATGTCCCGGTAAAAGACAGATATCCGCTTCCAAATATAGCCGACCTAATTCATAGCCTCAAAGGAGCAAAATTCATTTCTACTTTGGACCTTTTCAGCGGATTTTGGCAAATCCCAGTCGCCGAGAAGGACAAATATAAAACGGCCTTTGTGACCACATGTGGCCTCTACGAGTTTAACCGCTTGAACTTTGGCCTAACAAACGCCCCGGCCGTATTTTCCCGTTTGATAAACACCGTGTTCAAGGAATACCTTTACTCGTTTGTTCTCTGCTATTTAGATGACATTGTGATCTTTAGTTTTGATTTTGACTCACATCTAGATCACTTAAGAAAGGTTTTTATTAAGATTGGAGAGTATAACTTGAGGCTAAAGCCAAGTAAATGCGGATTTTTATCGAAAGAAACCCATTTTCTAGGATTCGTTATAACAGAAGAAGGAATAGGCTGCGATCAAAGTAAAATAAGTACTGTTAAAAATTTTCCAAGACCTAAAACGCAAAGAGATATACGAGCCTTCTTAGGTCTTACAGGATACTACCGAAGCATGATATTGAATTATGGAAAAATCGCAAAACCATTGACAGAACTGTTAAAGAAGGACTACCACTATAAAATTGAATGGAACGATCAAGCTGAAAGTAGCTTCCAAGAACTAAAGAATAGGCTTATGAACGCCCCAATTCTTGCTCATATCATACCTGGGGGAAAATTTATCCTGTATACAGACAGCTCTAATTATGCGATGGGATGGATTCTTGCGCAAATTCAAAATGGAAAGGAAAGAGTTATCGAATATGGTAGCAAAGTTCTCAACGAAACCCAAAATAAATATTGTACTAGTGATAAAGAAATGTTAGCGGTAGTCACCGCTTGCATTAAATTAAGGCCCTATTTGGCTGGAGAAAGTTTCATAATAAGGACAGATCATCATGCCTTATGCTTCTTAAATAGGATAAAAGACCCATCAGGAAGACTAACAAGGTATGCACTCCGCTTAATGGAATTCGACTATAAAATTGAATACAAGAGTGGTAAAACGCACGCACACGCGGATGCCTTGTCAAGATATCCAGATAAATCTAACAACGAAATGGATGATGTCGAAGACATCCCTGTTATGTTCTTTGAATTAGGACAAAAACCATTAGAAGATTGTATATTATTACACGAACAGGATGAATATGGGTGTAATTGTATACAATTATATGAAATCGAACCTCAATACGTACTGACCCCGAAACACGAAATTATTAAATTCGAAGAAGTTAATTTAATTTGGAAAGAAGATGTTTACAAATCAGAAAATCCAATCGATAAACGTTTATTCCTTGAAATAAATAAAAACTATACTTCGTTTCTTCCAAAAACAGAGTGTTACCACTCATTAGATCTATTGGATATCAGAAAAGCTCAAGAAGCTGACCCATGGAGCTTTTCGATCATAAAATCTCTCGAAAATAATAATGCACGGGTGCTAAAGAAATTTATTTTAAATGACAGAATACTTTACAAAAGAAGTTTTGATGACTTTGGAAAATCAAAACTACTGTTATGCTTACCTAAACAGTTAAGGCAAACAGTTCTCCAAGAATTACATGCTTCTCTAAATGGAGGAGGTCATGCTGGTTTCTTTAAAACTAACGCTAAGTTAAGAGATAGGTATTATTTCCCAAAGCGAGATCAAGTGGTGAGAAAGTTTATACTGTCGTGTACATGCTGTCAATTTCGTAAAAGTGATGGTATTCCAAACAAAGGAATGCTTCAACCAATTCGAGTTAATAAACCCTTCGATTTAATTGGCATGGACCTTATTGGGCCATTACCAAAATCTGGACCTAACAAAATGACACACATAATCGTAGCGGTAGATTATGCGACCAGATACACTTTCACTCAAGCGATCAATGAAGCGACAAAAGAGAATATCGCAGAATTTCTAATGCATAAAATCATCTGCAAATTCGGAGCGCCAAGACGTATCCTAACTGACAATGGAACCCAATTTACGAGTGAATCGATGCAATCAGTATTAGATTATTTTAACATCATACATAGTTTCGCCGCTCCATATCGACCGAATGTTAATGGACTCACCGAAAGAACAAACAGGACTTTAATCGATTCAATCTCTTTATACTGCTCATCAAATCAAAATAATTGGAGTCAGGTTTTACCATACATCGAATTTTGTCATAATTCTGCTAAAAGCAAATCACTTAAATTTTCCCCAATCTTTGCTTTAATTGGCATAGAACCAACTTTGATTCTCGATGTGAGTCTTAAAATAAACATCGATAACGATTGTCAAAATATACCAGAATATCTTGATGATGCGAGACACTTGATAAGTGAAAATCTCAGAGATGCCCAATACAAACAAAAGGAAATATACGATGACAAACACAAAGAGGTTATTTACCAAGCCGGAGATTTAGTTGGGATTTATATAAAGAAACGAAAGAAAGGTGTGAACACTAAAATGAGTTTAAGGTGGAATGGACCATACAAAGTCCTCAAGCAATTCGACAAACCTAAAGATTATTATCTTATTCAAGATATAAATGATTCTGAAAATATTGAAAAACGACATGTCTCAAAATTAAAGAAATGGTATCAAAGGAGAGATGAAAATGATTTCGATCCTTTAGAAAATATAGATCTCAAGACAAGAGATCGAAAGTCTAGACTTACCCCTAACGATAAGAAGGGGACGGCTTTATCGGATAAAGATGAAGACCGGGATAATTCCAGAGATAAGGAATTATCGCTTAAGTGGACTCGTTATCCACTTAAAGAGGAATCTGAAGATTTAACAAAGATTCCAGATGAAAAAGGAGCTACACAAAAATTGGAGGAGATGTGGTTCCCGGACTTCAACAAATACCAATTACCGGATCCAGAAGATTGAATTCCACGCAGAGGCATCTCTTACACAAAAACAGATGCCATTAAGCTTATATTTGAAAGTATATTCATAAAATTTTTTTTTATTTATTATTTAAATTTAATTGTTATTACTTGATTGTCAAAGCTATATTTTAACCAGTTCAATAAATATTGCCGCACTTTTGAGTACCCATGGTTACGAAATGTAATTTTTAAACATATGTGACCAAGGATACTAAAAAAGTTCCGCAATAATGTACAACATATTTGTTAACCATTCAACCACGTCACGAATAACGGATTAAAATTTATAATTTATATATTTTGAAGTTTGACTTAAGACTACGCGAGTAGCAGAAATAATAATCACAAATTCTGTTGCACCCGTGGTGTTAAGTTGAAATTCTCTATAAACTTCACACTTTGAAATGGTAAATGTTCTTTTACCAATGCATGTTAAATGTTAATTTCATAAGGCTAAATTACCAAAGAATTGTTGAACTCTTGCAGCGGACATTTCAGCATGGGAATCAGTATAGATACACATGAACCTAATGTTATGTCTGTTGTTGGAGGGCAGCCAATTTAACTGACTTTTATAAACTTTAAAGATATCTATGATATGCAGTGTTGTTATTGTTGTAACCTAAAATCGTTGTATTGTCATTTTAATAACCTTATAAATCATTAATGTCACATTTGCGTAAGCTCAGTTTTTGGCATCAATTTATAGCATTGGATTGATTTGTAAACTAATTGAATGTGTGAATTGATATTGAATAATGAGCTATTGACTCCAAAACAAATTATGTGCTTTTACTTTATGGTGCCCGACGTTATGATATGTAATACGATAGCATACCATGGCGATGGACACTAGAAGGTTGTGGACACTAATACACCGGGAATTGTTTACTGAAGGACAAAATCACTTTGATTCGTTTGTTCGATATTTGACTTTGAGTTACGGAAATGACAGAGATGATTATATTGTATCTTTGTTGTTTTCGTGATGTAGAGTCGATACTCTCTTTGGCGCCAATATAATAAATCGCATGTAATATTGCATGATGGTAGTATGTTATACAGAATTTTAAACCGACTTACTATCATGCGATAGACTGTGCGATTAAATAATTATCATCAAAATAACAACGTAAAAAAAATAAGACATAAATTCACAGAGGTCACGAGGACGTGACCAGGGGTCAGAATGGCCGATGTAATGTCTAAAACGCATGTAAAGATGAGTGTCGATCACACATCAAATATGAGCATGTCCACACCTTAAGTGAAACCAATTATATGTAATACGCATTTACGATAAAAGTTAGTTATCCTTTAGATATTGTACTAATTGTTTGATTAAGCGCTTAATAAAACTCTTATAGCATTTATAGTGTCTTTTTTTTAAACAACTCATCAGAGGGAAGGCCTCAATCACCAGAAAGTAAGTGATCGAGGTCCGGACGCATCGGTGGTCACAGTTTGGCCATCGTTGTGACCGGACCTCGGGCGCGAAACGCGAAATAATCACTGCATCAGAAGTGGGGTAAACTGATCTAAACGAGATTAACTAATCTCGAGCCTTAATGAACCGAAAATTAGGCGAGATTAAATTATTAAACTACTATCTTATCTCTCCGGTGGCGAAGTTAATCATAAGGTTTAATTATAAATAATCGACCGATTTTATTATTAAAATAAAGTTTATATTTTCATTATTATGTTAAAATTAAAATAGAATGATTAATGTTTGAAAAATGAATAATATTTTATTGAAACTAAATTAAGTTTTAAATCACGTTTTGAATTGAGTAATAAATCAAATAAATCAAATGGTTATCGATATGTCAATTTATTGATCAAAGTTAATAGAATTAATTCTTTTGAGTTCTTTTGTACTATTATTGGTCCACCATTCCGAGTTCATTTCGCAAAAACTTGATGTATTCAACGGCACCACGAAGAACAGCTAACGTAGAAAGATATTGGTGAGGGTATGCGAGGGGAATTTTCTTTTTTAAGCGTTTTACTCCATCTATAATTGCGCCAAATCTAATTTTTTCCCGATTATTTTTACGCTTTATCATAACTTGTGTTCTTTTGCTGAACTCACTAGGAATTAAGAATAGATTTATCAAACTACAGCTAATTAATTTTTAAGATCTACTCTGGTTTTCGAAAAGGTTCCGATTTATCACAGGTGGTTCCTTTATCTTGAGAGTGAATAGGAAGTGCTTTGACGGTGATTTCTGGAGGTGTCCGGCCGATATCGAGCTGAAAGTGTTCCTTTTCTTTTTGTCGCATTTGAGGCCAATCGTTTGAAACACTAGTAAAAAGAACAATCAAAAAGGATTATGGCAAATATCATTTGATCAATGATTCGCTTATAATGGTGACGAAGCCAATTGACGTTTAAATTGGTTGAATCTAAAAATTCCTGAGCAGGGACTTCGGAATGAACATACGCTGTCTCGTGTTCGGAAAAAGAATGATTAGACTTCATTTCCCATTGAGAAAGATTGTCTAAGTCAAATAGGTCTAGAGGCGAGCGGGAAAAAGTTTGTTCTAAAGTTTGATTATCATTGAAATCTATTCCATAATTTCCACATTGTGTATTGTTATATTCTGTTACGGGATTTAGAGCTCTGCCATTGTTTTCTGTTTCATGATTTATGGTGTTTTCCATAGTTGATTGTGATGAATTAATCGAAATTGAGTTATAACTATTAATTGGTGAAAAATTTGAAACTTGGTTGTATCGGTAACCAGAGTCCCCGTCCATCATAAGATATCGATTTAACACCGATTGAGTATAAGGCTTCTGCATCAATGAGCTTTGATGATTAACCAAAGGAAAACCTCCGTTAAAGTGGTTGTCTTGTTGAGAAATTCCGGCCTGAATCGAATTTGTACTGTTAAACAAAGAATTATTATAGGGTTGAGATGAGATATTAGTAAAATTATTTTGGTCTGTTTGCGGAATCAATTGTGTAGTCGTTTGCGGAATGGACTGAGGTGTCATTATAAGGTAATTATTGGAATTTAAATAATTCATTTCAGTAGTTATTGGAAAATAACCTAAAAAAATAAGTAAATATAAGACAAAAATAGAATGATTGCCTTACGAATGTATTGTATTTTTGGACTCACTTAATTTATCGTGATTTAAAATAGGAAACTAAATAGAATTCAATTTTGAGTAGATTTAAATATATCTGCTATTTATTAAAATCGGAGTTCTGATATTGAACTTTTGAATTGAACTTTCCTTAAAGACCGGGTTTGAATCGGTTTGAAGACAACAGAAAAAGAGAGGCCATACGGCAAAATCGATCCTTTATATTGCCATCAGTTTTCTTTTTGTTGTTGATTATACGTTCGGGGGATTGAAGTATTTCTACTTTTGAAATATTTAATAAAGGATTGCATGCAAAATAAACATAGAATATTTCCACTCTAATGAATGCAATAAAAATGCGTTTCAAAAGTCTCTGAAGCGGAGAAGACTTTTAAAATAATGACAGAAATTGAAAATTAATTATTTACATCTGTCGTTTCAGGAGTAAAAGCTTTTATATATACAAAAGTATGCTTAATAAAAACTATTAAAATTCAAGTCAAGTAAAGAGAAAAATATAGTTATATCAATAGAATATTATTATTAAAATAAGGGCCTTAAAAATACATATGTCCTTAAATCAACCAGTAAGAGGAAAGATAAAAGCCCAGAACTGCAGCTGTTTGTGTTTGAAAGAGTTATCTCTTTTTGACATAAATGAACACATAAAGGCTGAGTTCTGTTTGCAATCAGGTCACGTAGAACCTTAAAATGAGTTTTTGAAAACGGGAATGAATATTTGAGGATTTGCTTTGAGGGCGATTTCATTGACCCGAATTGCAGTCTTTAACTGTTGAAAAACTTGTTTTCAAGGAAAATATTATTGGAAGTCTTGAAAACCTAATACCATTTTTGCACAGGATTACTCATTCATTCTATTGCAATCGTAGAGTGAAGACGTGTTTTCAACTTTTGAATAAGTTTTAAGTGAGAATTTCATTTTTAAATATAATTAAAATTTTGGTAATACTTGTAACAATTCTAAAGTTTCGATCAAGTATTTCAAATAAAATTGAGTTTTCGATTAATTGACTCGAGAAATTGATTTTATTATTTTAGTTATTAAATTGTGCAAAAATCGAAGATTTAATAGACCTCTTTTTATCAACGGTATAAACTCGTGGTTTACACTTAATCATCTTTACTTTCTACCGAGCGTCCGTAAATTGTCCTTAAATTGTCCAAATTGTTGTTAAGGTAAAGAACAAAATTATTTATCTAATCTTTTATACCGTTAATACGATCATTGAAACCGTAAATAATACTAGTAAAAGGGGAAACCCAAATTAATTATACAAAATGTGAGTTGTAATGAGTATCAAAAAAAAAATTATTATATATCGGTTAAACTTTTATCAATAAATGAAAGGTAAATGACGGCTCTCACGAGTTGTCGTATAAATAAATGAATTTAGCCACTAATTAGAAGACGGCTCTAATGAGTTGTCATAGTTAAGTTAAATTTTGTGACCAATTATGAGACGGCTTTAACGAGTTGTCCAAATTTTGATTAAAATTAACAAAAATAATTAAGAAACGGCTCTTATGAGTTGTCGTCATCATAGCTTATACTAACCATTTATGCACAAAAAAATAAACGGCTCTCACGAGTTGTCGCGAATGTGGTTTTGTTGGGAGACTGTTGAGAGAAACACGGCTCTGACCAGTTGTCGATTATATATATATTAATTTAGAGAAAATCAATTGAAAAACGGCTCTCACAAATTGTAAAAATTATTTAATTAAAGGAATATTAATTAAAATACAACTCTCACGAGTTGTCATATATAAATAAATGAATTTAACGATCAATTAAAAGACAACTCTCACGAGTTGTCATATATAAATAAATGAATTTAACGATCAATTAAAAGACAGCTCTCACGAGTTGTCATATATATAAATAAATTTAGCGATTATTGTTTAAAGAGACGGCTCTAACGAGTTGTCGTATATATAAAAAAAATTAATTCAGAGACTATTGATTAAAGAGACGGCTCTAACGAGTTGTCGCATATTTAAATTAATTTAGCGACTATTGTTTAAAGGGACGGCTTTTACGAGTTGTCATATATAGAAATTCGTTTAGCGATTATTGAATAAAGAGACGGCTCTTATGAGTTGTCGTATACGAAAATTACATAAAAGACAGCTTTCAAGAGTTGTCGTAAACTTAGTTCGATTTAGTGATTAATTAAGCAACGGCTCTGATAAGTTGTAATAATTCTGACCTATATTAACTATTACTACTTGATGGTGAAGCTTTAACGAGTTTTTGCAATTATAAATTAATTTAACCATTAATATCTAAAAGACAGCTCTAATGAGTTGTCTTAGTTAGCTCAATTTATTGATTAATTAAAAGACGGCTCTCACGAGTTGTAGTCAATGCAATTCAATTAAGGGATAGTAAACAGAATGATGGCTCTCATGAGTTATCTTAAATATATTTTTATTTAGTTTAACAACGAGAAAAAGTAAACAATAAAAGGATATGACAATCATAATTTTGTGTGATTTTAGTTTTGCGATCGAAAATAAATATTCCAAACTAAATTATTTATTTAAACGATAGCTGATTGTCTTTATTTTTCCTAAAGTAAAGTAAATATTTATTCTTAAAACGATGTCAAATGTTGTCTAACTTTTAGAATAATGAATTACCCAAAACTCAAAATCATTGTCTAAGTTAACATTTTCCCCAATTTCATTAACACAAAATGGCTTTTAAGATTTTTAATCATCATTAAACATGTGAAATTATATCCTAATTGTATTATTTTATCATTTAATAAAATTTAATATTTTCCTAAAAATATAGGCTCTAGTGATTTTTTTTTTGCTAGATAATATTTTTAAAAATTTATTTTTCTCTGTTTTTCCCCCATTTCATTTATTTTTTATTACAATACTTGAAACGTAACCAAAATTGAATTTAAATAAATTAAAGAAACAATGTTCCGACACGAATATATTGATAAATACCTTACATTGTAACCCTTTTAGCACTACCCGGGGAGCACGTGAGTGTTAATTAAAATTCAATTATTTGAATAAGAGAACCGCAATACGCAATACACTCGGACGTAGGGTTACTTCGCTCCCCAAAAATCGATTCCACCCATAGGCGACCAGTTGAGCCCAAAATCTGAAAGATACTCAAAACACTCATACATTAAAACAACTGGATACAAATATAAGAAAGTAAATTCCAAGAACATTTATATAAATACCTGAATTCCGGGTTATCTGAAAAACATAAAGAAATATTAGAGAAAGCTTCAAATAAAAATAAGCGGGATAAGAAAGCGGGAAAATTTAAATATTCCAGCTAATCTGGAATCTTAAAATCTTAAGATAGTCGAAAAGTTTACCAAGGGGAGTGTGGGCTTAAACCTCTACCATTCAGGCACCCCTATAACAGGTTACTTTTCGTCTTTAATATATTATTTTCCTAACAAGAGTTTAATAGGAAAAGAGGTGTTGGGGATGACTCATTCCTGAGCCAATACTTACTTTCTAATAAGCTGAAAAGCAAATCAAAATTATAATAAAATATAAGAAAAGTAGTTAAAAACAAAAAAAAAAAAAAATTTTTCGGAATAGTTAAAATAAAACCAGGTATAATTTTATTTTATACATGTACGTTTTTCAATCCTATTTATTAATATATAGAAATTTAATACATAAAATTTTATAAAACCTAAACCGTTCTAAATAACAAAATCAAGTATAAAAACATCAAACCATTTTTTAATACCAAAAACATTATAAAAAAATAATATCAAATAGATTTTTTTTGTTGATTTTTGTGTGTTTGAACCTTAAGGTAAACAATTATTTATACATAATTAAAGAGAACCCATTTACCTATGAATTACTTTAAATAATTAAATATTATTAATAGGGTTAAAAATTAAGCCTTGAGAATGAACTTGGGTGATGTCACACCCAGATAGGACAAGGCCACACATGGCAAAAGAACGAAGCAGGCATGTATATCCCCCGGTCATGCTCCCGAATCCTTCGTGGGCAATGAGTCCACGAAAATTTTTAAATAGCTCCTTATAAGGGGTCGGGCAGTCTCGTCTTTCTGCTCTTTGCGGTTCATAAAACCAAACTAGAAGAGGTATTTAATGCGGACAAATTCCTACTCATGAACTTACTTTGTCTGGTGATGTTACAGGCAATGAAAACAACCATGTGTTTGACACACCAGGTACCGCGAAGTTTATCGGAAAGCGTATGAATTACGCCGACAATTTTGTCTTATCCACTAAAGTCAGTTCGCAATTCCCTTCCCGCTGTATTAGGTTTAACCACCTTAAAAGTTCCCCGTTGGGATTTTGGAAAATAATTTGAAACCACTTTAGGATAAAAGTATAGGGATTGATTTAAGAATCCTTTGTCCTTCCAGCTATTAAAACATCTTTCATGGAATTCCAAATCATAGTGGGCACTAAATATATCCCAATCAATCACATTTAATTTTTCTGACTTTTATCTACCTTTTCATTGTACCAGGAAAACTGACTTTTCCGTCCCTTTTGAATTCTTGAAAAATTTGAAAAACCACGTCTATTCCATCCTTGACTTTGGCTGAGGCCGGCATTTTGTTCCAGATTTTGAGTGCGATATCATCTGTAATATCGCACTCGGGATTCTTAGACTGCCTCGAACGGGCCCCAGTTCCTCCATCTTCAACAGGACCCCAGAACTCTTGTAGAGTTATGATATACATCTCTTGAGGGGTTAAGGGTCGTTTAGACTTATAGAAATCACACAAATCTTTACAATGTTCCTCTAAATATCTAATTGGCTCATTAGTTCTGTCTACTCCTTTTACATTGGCCAAAAATTTGGGACGGGATCCCTTTCTTTCCCACACCACGTCGTATTCTTCCTGTAAGTCAGGGCTTTTGAGTTCACCAACAATAGCTAAAACAGGAAACGTTTCGTTGTTATGTTCGTCATGTGAAATTTCGTATATGTCTTCAAGGGGATCTTTCGCTTTAGTACCCATAACTCTCGAACCTGAACCTGATGTATTACAGTTGGAAGTAGAGGGCAGAGGATTATTTTCAGTTTGGATTGGTGCTTCCTTCTTCTTCCCGCTTACTTTCTTTTGTCGAGCAAGTTCATTTGAACTTTTTGCCCTGTTTCCCTTTGCAATTTTGGTTCTTGGTTTCTTGGCTACCTGTCCCTCCTTTTTCTTTTTATATTGAGTAGCCTTTCTTTTAGTAGTTTTAGAGCCTAAGTTATTTGGTTCCCCTGATTCCACTGTATCAATCGGTGTTTCAACAGTTATCTCGTCTATTGGCGAAGGAACCATTTCTGAAAACAGCTCATCTGAATGTAAGGGAACTGCCTCTCCCTAATCGAAAAATTTTATATAAAAATAATTTTTCCTGTTTACACTATACATACTTGAATTTGAAAAGTGGCATTCATCGGCTCAGGTCGATCTGTTAATATTTCCCGATTTTGATTCTAATTCAATATTTTAGTTTAATATAATAACATAAGCTAGTTCGTTTACTTGAGATTGTCCAGGTTGGGGACCCGTTATTTCAGAAATTGAAGACCCTATATCATCCAACACAGGATGAGCAGACGCTTGTTCCCCATTTCCTTCCTAATATAGTCAAACCTATTAAGTACATAAACTTTCCTTACTAAAATTACCTGATTTAGAGCAATTTCTGATCTTCCGTCCACATTAGATATAGTCCTAACAATAGTTTGGGAATTGATAGAGTCCTGTTGTTACAATATAAATATTACACAAATATAATACAATTTAAATTGTCTAACCTGAGATGAAATCAAAGACATAGCTATCTCTTCGTTGGCAGAATTGGCATTAGATGAAAGCAAAGCCGCTACACAATCATTATAATTGCTCATTGTCTAGAAAAATATGTATTTAAACAAAGAAATCGCGCAAATTTACTCACATTTTAGAGATAAAATTAAAGTTTTAATTGGGTCTGAATTAATTTTGCAAGAAATCGCGCGTTGCTATAACATAAATTATAAATAATTAACTAAAATAGCATATTTTAAGTGATGGCGAATTCAATGTAAAAAATAGCTATAATAAAACATACCAAGGTATTGTCAACTTTTAGGCCAAATTGATGATTAAATCCTTCCAAAAATGGTCACACAATGTCGATGGAACACTTACACACTTAACTTGATTTAATTATTAATAAAATAACTAAAAATTAACACCAAAAAATACAATTAAAAACAAGCAAAAATTTTCCAAACAATTGAACTCAATTCAATTTGTCCACGTATGCACTATATTGTAGTGATAATAGAACATTTAGGAAAAATTCCAGAAAGTTTCTAGAACAGTAGAACACTTTAAACTAAACAAGTTACATCTATTAAAAGTAGTTGCTAGGTGATATTTATAGTAAAAACCTCCCTAGCCTAGTAGAAAAAATTTTTGTTGTAAAAATAATTTTTTTTTTAAATCTCATATTTTGAGCACATTTAACAATAAATTATTAATCGTTTTTGTGGATAAAATAAAAATATGAAATTAGTGATGAAAGCGCCTATAGGCTTCAAATAACCCGCCGAGTACGAAAATGCTTTATATTGTTTTCCAATTGATTTATATAAAAATATTTGGCCATTCCCCGTCGGCGATACTGGTTTTTGACGAAAAGATATTTTCCATATTTACATTAACTTATAAAATAACACTATTTTTCATTTAGTTATATAAAATGCGTTATATTGTTTTCCAAAACAATAGATCGGAGCGAAATTATCCTACTGAGGCTTTCAACGTACAACGAAAATAAACCAAAACCGATTTGAGTATACGATTATTTTCGAGTTTAATAGGCCACAGTGAAATTTCCCGATTTTAATTTCAAAAGGTAACAAAAATTTTATTTCATTTTCCTTTCCTCTTAAAATTTAATTTACGACTAACGCGGGTATAAACTTACAAAAAAATAAGATAAGAATTATTTATCAAGTTTATTTTATTCCTTGAGTGAGTTTTAAGTATTAAATTAATATGAAAATGTTAATATTTTTACAGATATATTGCCGTCTACTTTTGTGTTTTATTTATGATTACAATCATATTAATAATTTTGTTCATCAAATCTTTACAAATTATCAATATTTTGACCCTATAATAAAAATAATTAGAACAAAAGCATAAACAATATATAAATATGGCCCTATAAGGAAGAATTATGGGCGGCGACAAAGCTAATTGATGCTGTTTTCTAAACAAAGTTCTATTGGACAATTATACTGAGCAGACTCTGATAATTAACTTTTTAATCTCGAGCTGTTGCTTTGAGAGAGAACACAAAACTTAAGCAGTGAGCGCTTGATATCGAAAGTGTTTGTTATAATTTCTAATAATTCGAATTAATGTATTTCTGAATAAGTTCATTTTAAGCACCGGAGAGATAAGAATATTGTTTGAGGTAAGACCTAATTCGGTCAAATTATTTGTATAAACTATCATAAAAAGAGAATGACTCATATTGTTGACACTTTCTTCTATAAAATATTAGTCGTTAAATAAATCGACGGCTCAAAAGAGTTGCCAACTTCTGTAAAATATTAAACATTAAATATAGACGGCTCAATAGAGTTGTCGAACTTTTCGTTGAAATACTGGCCATTAGGTAACAGCGGCTCAAAAGAGTTGCCAACTTCTGTAAAATACTGAACAATAAATTAAGACGGCTCAACAGAGTTGTCGAACTCTTCGTTGAAATACTGGCCATTTGGTAACAGCGGCTCAAAAGAGTTGCCAACTTCTGTAAAATACTGAACAATAAATTAAGACGGCTCAACAGAGTTGTC
>JAQFZM010001935.1:0-15638 GCA_034695785.1 Galumna obvia | reverse complement strand
TAAAAATAATAAAATGTTTAAACTTATAAATAATTTACAAATATAAATATTTCAAAAATAAATTTGCTTGATGATTTTGTTTATATAAGTAACTTAATTAAAACATATTTATTGTTTTGTTTAAACAAGAAAAATTATAAATAACTTGATTTTATTTATAATTTATCAATTTTAAAAATTTATATCCCAATTTTTTATTTTCATATATTTCTTTCTCATCAATAGGACATTCAATTTAAAATAATCTATTTGAGTTCTATCTATATTTATATCAAGTTTAAAAAAGTATATCATAAAAATTATTAGATTCAGATAACTTTTTCATTACATAAGAAACATTATACTAATCTTTATTTAAATTTAAAATTTCAAACTTAAGTTCCTTCGGTGGAATCCAATAAATGAAAATTAATTTAATTATAAGTTAATTTTCTTAAGTAATAGAGAGAAAAAAATCACTAGAAATATCAATAAATCAGTAAGTTAAAAACTTTAATAAATTATAATCCACTTAGGAAATTTTAATAATTTTGTTTAAATAAATAATTTAATTAAATTTTATTTACAGTTTTCTTAAAAAGTAATACAAAAGGTTTTAAAATACATATCCATGGAATTATTAATTTTAAATATTTCATTTACTACATGAGATAGAGTAACATTCAATTTAGTTTTTTATAGTAGATTTCTTTCATATTCATCAAGCCACTTAAGCACCCATTCACAAATAAAAACATCAACTAGCACAACAATAAACTATTTCTTTACTTATATTTGCTTTAAAATTCAATTAATTAAAATCAAAATTGAATGGAAATAACATTTAAAGCTATAAATAAAACAAATTTATTGACACATATCTAAAATTTAAACTGATTGAAATAATGAGGAGCATATTCAAAAAATAATAATTCCTATGTTCATTGAACAATTTGCCTTCAGGAAGTTTAGTCTAATAAACTATTAATATATTTTCAAGGTATAAATCTACATTTTTAAATTATTTAGAAAATTTTATATAAATAGGTTAATAAATAATTATCCTTGATCATTTTGGTAAAACCCGCGAAAATCAGTTGATCCATTTTAAATATATAGAATTTTAAGCCCAATACATTTCACTCTCAATAATTTCACTTCTCTATTATTCAAACACCTCTATAAAGGAAACTGATTTCTCAGGCCCAATATCAATATCATTTCTAGTACTTTCCTTTATATAATTGATAAGTTTTGATATAATAATCTTTCTTAAAATTATAATTCTATTTTGATTAATTAAAAAACTTAAAATAAATTTTAATTAATTTGAATGAAAAAATTTAAATAATGATATATAATTTTAGCGCCTTTTGATGAAAAAATTTACAGATACTTATGAAATCGTCCAAAAAATATCATGGTTAAATTGGTCTATTTATAAATAACGCTTTCCTTGAAAACCTGACATGGCCAAAAAGGGGGTTTTTCAAAATACTCACTTTTTGAGACGAAAATTTGGGAAAATACCTCTGCTTAGACGAAAATTCAGGAATAACTCCCACTAAAGAAATAATCAAGATAGAAATTTTACTTCAGCAAGCATGAATTCGTTGTGGTCTTATTAATACGGAAAGTCTAATATATGATTTGCTCTTCCAGAGTACTATTTGATCAAGACTAATTTTATTAATTTGGCTGAACAAAATAGCTTTGCTGAGAGACTTTTTAATTTAGAACGCAACGATTTTTATTCTAGTATATTTTATGGCGAGAAAAAATACAAAGAGTATGCAAATACTACTAGGTTTTTATTAGATAATTTCCATATTTATTCAGTTGAATGGGATCAAACACAATTCACTTTGAGAATTAGTGATTTTCCTAATTTTAATTTTGATATGAGCAAAAAACTTGAAGAGTAAAATGATAAATCTGGATAACCATTTGATAAAGAATTCTACTTGGCCATTTGACTGCGGATAATTTCTATTAAGGCTAGCATATTAAAATATATATGATTATAATTTAACATGGATGTGCTAAACTTTGCAAGTTGATTATTTTCGTCTTTATAAGTTGTCTAATATACAGTAAAAATTAAAACATTGGGGAATGATCCCTAAAACGGCGTAAAAAATTTAACTAGGTTAAATTTCGAATTTTTATCTCAAATTAATATCACAGGTTTAATAGATATTGTATAGAAAAAGTTTGAAAATCATCATGCATTTTTTAAATTTTAAAGTATTTTGTAAAAAGTGTCAAAAATCTGTAATACTTTTACAAATGAACTTGTCATTTTTGAATGGCTTGAGATTTTTGAAAAATTCAAAAAGCTACTTGTGCAAAATTAAAAATAGAAAAAAGCCTTTTCTGATTTTCACAATAATTTATCCTTTATAACATAAATTTCAAATAATTCAATTTTTAAGGCCTAACTTAAATTTCTATTTTATGAATAATCAAGATAATACAATTTTGTTCAATGGATATTATACTAGATCAGACCTGGGCAAACAGTAAGCTGTGTATCACTTTGATGCTATGCAAAGCGATGTGATTTGACAATAACGAGAACTCTTTTGTTTGGTTGCCCTGACAACGGTTGTCAGGAAAGAATGCCCAGGTCTGTACTAGATATAATATACTAAAAATTTATACCCTTATACCCCCTGAACCGGACCAAGATACCCTCCCTTAATACCCCCTCTTGTTCCAGCAGCTTTTGTCATTTCTGATTTTATGTTTTAATAAACGTTAATTTATTGGAAAGTGATTTTATTAGGACTATGCTTTATAAACGATGAATATAAAAATAATTCTTGCCAATGTATTCCTCAACACAATTAGTTATAACTGTTGCTTTTGCCAATTAAACAAGGACAAAAGTATAAAATGCAGGAATGACGAAAGGTCGAGTATCTAGGGGAAGATGTGGTTAGGTAGGGTATTTTGGGAAAAATCGTAGAGAGGTATTAGGTAATGGTATTCTTATAACCTCGACACGTCGATTTTTGCACTATTTAACGTTTTATTGCTATTTTTGACTATTTTAAGGTTATTAAGTGTTATAATTGCATTTTATACATGCTAATTCATTGAAAAAGCAATAAGTCGTTAATATTTTATTTAAAAATGGGTTTTTGGTTTAAAATGACTATAAAATATCGTTAAATTTGATTAGAAAATGACATTTAAACGTTTTTTAACTCAAAATAATGTCTAAATTAATATATTTTTTTAAAAAATCTATAAAAAATCTGAATCGGGCCCGATTTTTCTATAAGAAAGGGGGCATACCTCTTTTTTTTCTAGTGTGGGGGTATTTTTCATATTTTGATTTCATAGGTGGGGTATCCTCTTTCGCCATCCCTGATAAAATGTTGTATGTAATAGTCATTTTTTGCACTTTTCCTCATTGGTTTAATCAGTTTAAATCAGTGATACCGTTTTAGTGCATGGTTTTAGGACATTTAGTGCGTATATTATGTAACATGTTCAAGCACACAAAAATAATTAACAAAAATATTCATATAGTATATTATATCAAATTAACTTTTCTTTTCATACCTTAATGAAAAGTGTTTTATCTTGCTATTAAACGTAAAATATTTTATTTAAATTTTGAAATTGGTCATTGCTTTCACAAAGTATAATAAGACATTTCATCCCCTTTGCCCTAAAGCGGCATCGCTGGTTTAAATTTTGTTTATAAATTTGATATAGATTTTAAACTTGTTTATATATTTGTTATTCCAATTTATTTATTTATATTAATTTATTGTATTTTATTTTTTAAAGCAAATATGAATAAAGAAATAATGTTTGTGCAAGTTGATGTTTTTTATTTTGAATGTGTGAATGGGTGGCATAATTTATTTAAAGAAAATAAACTAGAAATCAATAAATTTAAAAGTAATATTATTGATTGAGAGAAAAATTATATGAAAGTAAATATATAATAATTATATATTGATAAATTGGATTGTATAAAGATATTAATATTTTTATACAAAACTGTAAATAAGAAATAATGAATTTATTTATAAATACAACATTAATAAAATAAAATATACGAGTAGGAGCATAGCTTATTTTTTATTTAATAAACCCTTCTAATATTAAAGCATTTAAACAGAAAATAATTTAAAAAGCAATTTATGCACCTTATTATTAAGCAAAATTTATTTTTTACAAATTTACATTTGTAATGAAAAATCTGTTTATAATTTGTAAGTATTTCAATAAATGTACTTATATATATTTGAACTTAGAAAAAAAATCCATTTTAAAATTAAGTTTATTAAAAATTAAATGTATTATTAATTAATTAATAAAATTTGGTTATTAAATATGACAGTATATTGAAATTTTTAAAATCCACTCTTGAAAATATAAACAAGTAAATGTTATATCCAGAAAAATAAGATCTATTAATTTTTACAAAATTAGTTTTATTACATTTTTTAAATAATTGATATTTATAGGTCAAAACTTTTTCTTTATAATATAGTTTTGATGCAACTTATAGTAAAGGTGAAATATTTATTATATAAATTAATAATTTTTATTTTTAAAACTAAAATAATAATAGTATTTAATAATTAAATACCAAAACATTACAAAGCTTTCAATAAAGTCCCTCAACCAATGTCTCGGTGGTTTCCTCGATTCCCTCAACAGCTGGAATTAATTGCAAGCCCTAGAGACAATTGATGATAAGCAAGTTTTGAATGATTTGAATAATTTGGTCAATTAGTAAATATTTTTCTTTATGAATGAGTGCTTGAGTGGCATGATGAATTTAAAGGAAACAACAAGATTTATTCTAAGTGGAATGAAACTGATAAACAAAAGAGTCATTTTAAATAAGAATTTATTTGATATAAAAAAATTATAAATAAATTAATAAATTATGGATAGAATCAGAATATTTATAATTAAAAAACTGTAAATAAATTTGAATTAAATTATTTAAATAAACAAAATTATTAAAATACTGTTTTAATTTTATCAAATAAAATGGCTTTTTAATATAATTAAGGAAAATTTTATTTTTTAATGCTTATTTGAAGTATATAAATTTACTTTAATGTAGTGTCTTTTATAAACTTAGGAAATGTATTCCATGTTTAATTTAACAAGATTATTAACAAATTTTAGTAATCTTAAATTTTATCAATTAAAAAAATAAAATAATAAAATAATTTAGATAATTAGATTTGAAAGCAAGTAAAAATATTTTTAAATTAGATATTACAAAAAGCATATTTAATTTTTCCTGGAGCGAAAAATTTCTGAAAATACTCTTATAAATTTTGAAAACTTAACATTATAACACTAGGTTTTAAAGGGTTTTTAAGCCTTGATGAGTACAGGGTCCGCCAGAAAGTCTTAGCACAATATTGTAGCGTAAGGGAACATTTGGGCTACTTGTGGTATCCCTCGGGATTACCCGGAAAAATTAAATATTGGCAAAAATAAGTTTTAATCAATAAATTATCAAAGAATAATAATGCTAACACTAAATGTTCAGTGAAATTTCAACTATGAAAATTTTTAACACTTAAACTTTGGATATTAACTTGTATATAATGGAAATTTTTAAATTTATTGGTAATTACTCTTAAAACAAATTTTTAATTACAAGTTATTAGTATCTCATTTTAATTAATACAAAAATAGAATGGAATTATACCGATGGAAAAAAAGAGTTATTTGAAATAAAGAATTTATTATATATATATTCAAATTAACTTGATAAATTATAGAAAGAATATTAATATATTTATCATTTTATAAGAAACTGTAAATAAATTTTAAAATAATTATTAATATAGTCAAAATTTTTAAATACACATAGTGGAATGGTTCTGTTTTATTTTTATTATTTAAAACCACTTTTAATATTATAATACAAATCTAAGTTATGGACAGATCCTCTAGCATCTGCCTCTCAGTAACAGACAGAGTAACATGTAATAAAGCCATAATGCTCATTTAAATGATGAATTTTATGATGAAAGCTTACGAAATTGTGTATGCTAATAATTAGGTTTAAAATTTTATAGATTTTCTTAGGAAATATTGATATATGAAAATTAACCTTGATTAGTTGTTAGGCACATATTTATGTATGACCCAAAAGTATCGTGTGCAAAATTTAACAAAAAACTTAAACAAAATAATTATAATTAATTTTTTTGTTTTTAAATATAAATGTTAATTTATAATTAAAAATCAGTATATATTAAAAATCAATTAAATTTTATGATTACAAATTTATTTAAATATAAAGTAGTGTTCAAATCTAACTAGGACAACTTAACAGGCTATATTTCTTACACCATTTAATGAAATGTAACAAAATTTTGCATGCACATATATTGGCTCCCCCATTGTAAATTATAAGATTAGTGATTTGAATATTAATATTAAAGGGCTCAAAAGGTTTTAAAACTACATTTTATGAAATTATTAAAAATTGGCTTGATCAATTTTAGTATTGTATAAAGGCTTCAATAGAACTTTTTAATACCTTTAAAATGGTGCCAAAATCATTATATTCGGTTGAGAAATAAGAAAACTGTATTTATTTGAATATCAATTTTTTGAGCAAAAAAACAATTATGATACCCTATAAAAATCTGAACTAGGTAGTTTTAAATATTTTTTGCATTTTTTCAATAAAATATTTTATGTGAAGCAATTTTGTTGCTTGATACCTTTTGATCAAAGCTGATATAAACTCGCTAGATGAGATCAAATTTGATGGCAAACCATATAAAAAATGCAATTTTCTTAATTATTTTTGAATTATTAACCCTAGTTAATATTTATAAAAAATAAAATTATATATTATACAATGGGGGAGTTAATGTATATGCATGCTGATTCTCGTTACAATTCATCAAGTGATTAAAGAAATATAGCTAGTTAAGTTGTCCTAGTTAGATAAGATCACCACTGTAGTGTAATTAAATATAATAAAAATAAACTCTAATTTTCTAATTTTTTTAAAACTTATTTTTTTATACATTATTTATTATAAATTTTATCACGTTCCAATTCAAATTTTAAACTTTAAACTTCATCATATTAGTGAATAATATGACGTATATGGATATTTCCATAAGGTTTATATTGTTGTATAAACTTGGTTAATGATTGAACATGGGTGTTCATACAGAAAGTATAACAAAATGTTTTAACCCCTTTGCACTCAAGGTAAAGCCCTGATTATCATGAACAGTTTTGAATATGTTTCTCTAATAGAATATATCGGTAGTCTAATCTTCAAATAAAATTCTTAATCAATTGCAAATGCCAATTGGTTTTCCTGGTTTATCATAATCATCTGTTTTATCTTGATAATAAAACGAAATTAGTTTTGATCAATTTGCTTTCAGGAAGAGCAGCTCTATATTTTAACTTTCCACATTTAAAAAACCACAATAAGTTTATGCTTGGTGTCGTGAAAATTCTATTTTGATTGTTTTAACTTAATGCAATGATTGTCAATAAACCTTTCTGACCATAATATTTTATACACCATTTCTTGAATCGCTGTAAATTTCCTCATTTAAAAGAGCTAAAATAATTATATTTATATAATTTATTTATGATTATTTAACTTGCTATCAAAACTAATTAACTTAGGTTATTCGATTATTTTTTTAATTGATAAAAAGTTGGATTATAACAAATATTTAATAAGTTGTTAAAACAAAAATGAATTTTATTTCTTTTTTATACAAGATCCTGTATTAAAGTAAATTTAATAAAATTCATACAATTTATAAATCATTTACAAATATGTGTTAAATAAATAAATTAAATTTTCCTGAATTTATTAAAAGGTTAAATTAAAGAAAAAATGGTGAAAGTATAATCCATTATAAATATTTAATTTATTTTGTTTATTTAATTGATATATTTAAAACTTATTAACAGTTTGCTTAAGAAATTATAAATATTTTTATTCTATCTATATTTTATTTAGTTAATTTAAAAATGTATTTTCATTATAATTTTACTTTCAAATAACTCTTTTTCCTATCAAAAATATTCCATTTAGAATAAATAAATTGATTTCTTTAATATTCATTATGGCATTCAAGAAAATTTTCACAAAGAAAAACATTAACTAATACGAAAAATATAATTATCTCTTTATTCATTATTGTAATTAACATACAATACATTGAAATTAATTGTAAATTTAAATAACAATTAATACAATATGAAGACGAGGAATTAAATATTCGGTCATGCTTAAACCAATGTAAACTTTTTAAAATAAAAATTGGCTTTTATTATAATTTATTAAATTGTTTGCGACATGAATCAATAGAACTTCAGATACTGACTAATCACACTTTAAGACAGAGATCGACAAAAAGTTAGCTGTGTATCGCTATGACGTAATAAAAGACGTCTGTTGAGCAAAGTTTATTCAAAAATTTAGTGACAATTTTTGCGCCAAAAGTGTTTCATTTGTCACTAACTCTTTTTATAAAATTTATTTAATTGTAATTTATTATTAAATATTATTTTATCGTTAAAAAGTTTAGTTATCTTTTTGAAGTAATAAAACGTTTTTTAGTTTCAAATAATCTATTTACTTGAATGTGTTTATATGACTCCAACCCTCAATTTTGTTTTATATTATATGTGATGAGTTAAAGAATTCTTTGAGTCTTTGGCTCCTAGCAACCGGTTGCTATAGAGATGTTTATCTCTGCTTTAAGGTATACTTTAAGGTAGTCATCAAAAAATCAAGGGAAATATTACTCTTTCTTTTCCTATAAATTTATCTAATTTTGCATTAATTTTAATAAAATTCGGTAAATTTTGACTAAATAAAGTAATTTAAGTCTGAAAAATCCTAATAATTGGTGTTTTATGTGTTTTAATGCCGTTTTGGGTCATTTTCAAAATACCCTACTTATACCCTCCCCTAGCTCGGACCAAAATAACCTACGCTTTTACTCCCCCCTTGGACCTCGATCTTTTGCCATCCCTTGATTTAGTAAAATTTTCGATCTATAAGGCAATATAAAGCATCTTCATCATTTGACCAAACAATAATGCTATTGTTTTTATTTTACAAAGAAGAATTAACTAGACACCTTAAACCTATATTTAAAATTTAAATAAAATCTACTATCTATTTTTATAATTATAACAATTTATAACAGCTATTGACAAAAGTGGCCCTAAGGGCCTCAATGTAGAAGTAGAATAAAAGTATTAACATAAAGTGGCGGCGATAATTGGATTCCGGTGACTTGGTCCAAAATCTCCGTTAATAGTTACCGGAATACAATTATTTTTTAAACCCAAATATGGTTTTGCTCTAAGATCATGACGATGAAAAATAATCAAATTTACCTAGTATTATTTTCTTAAATTATACTATTTTATCAAATTATTTATTGTTGGCAGATTTTATTAAATTATAATTTCTTTTGGTTATTTTTATATACTAGGTCGAAAATTAGTCTATACGTGTTTTTTTGTTTTTCAATTTTCTTATTCGTTTTGATAAAATCAGCTCGCAAATTTCAAAATTTTCAAAATTCTAATTGATCTTGTTCATAGGTTTCTTAACCTATTTTGATGAAACAAATTTATTTGAATTAACAAAACAAAAAGTAAGTGTTTACCAAGTTTCATCAAAAAATCTCTACAATTTTCAAAATTATTGACCATAAAGTAAATTCAAATATAAATCTATTTTATGAAAAATAACCATTAAAGCCAATGTTATCTTATATACTTTTATATAGAAAAATACTTTATTAACAATAATTTTGGCAATAGTTGAGATATATTAATGAAACTTGGTACATTAATACAATATAACATTTTGTATTAAAATAATTTTGTTTTATCAAAATAGGATAATAAACCTATGAACAAGATCAATTAAAATTTTAAAAATTTTGAAATTTGCAGGCTGATTTTATCAAAACGAATAAGAATATTGAAAAAAAACAAATATAGACTAATTTTCGACCTAGTATATAAAAATAACCAAAAGAAATTTTAATTTCATAAAATCTGTCAAAAATTTATTATTTGATAAAATATTAAATTTTAAGAAAATTATACTTGGTAAATTAGTTATTTTTTTAATATCATAATCTTACAGGAAAACCATATTTGGGGTTAAAAAATAATTTTATTCCGATAAATATTAACGGAGATATTGGACCAAGTCACGGGAATCCAATTAACGCCGCCACTGTATGCATAGTTGAAAAATCAGTTGATAAATTAAATAAAATGATAAAAATACAGATAAAAAAACTATCTAAATTTAATTTCTTATTCAAATTTAAAATTCTATATTAATTATATATAGTCATCTAATATTATATAAAGCTTCTCTCTCATATAAATTGTTTATATATTTTTATATAAATAATTAATATATAAAATAAGTTAAATTACTTTATTCTATAATATACCTTTACAATGGTATAAAACTATTTAATAAATTAGTTTTTAATTTTATCAAATTTAATTTTCTTAACATGTAGAAGTAAAAATTAATACCAAATATTTTAAAACTTTTAAAAATTAAATAGAACACAGTTTGTATTCACTTTTAACATTTTGATAATTTTGTTAATATAAATAATTTAATTGAAACTTATTTACAGTTCTTTTTAAATTTATAAATATTTTGATTCTAACCATAATTTATCAAGTTATTTAAAAAAATTATATACAATAGACTCTTTCAAATAACTAGTTCTGTCCATCAGTATCTTCCCATTTTGAATTACAGGGATAAAAAATGGAGGGTATTTAGGAGTACATCATTTGGTAAAGAAAATCGAAGGAAAACACTCCTTAGACAAGGTTTAGATGACCTCCATATATTGAAGGAGTTAAGATAAATGGGCAAATATAACAAAGCTAGAATTTTTAAGAAATATAAGTAATAACTCAAAAATGCTAAAACCACCAAATATTTTTTTAATGAATTTTATTTAAGTTTTTTGTTAGTTTTAAACAATTGCCTGGTTTATATTAAAATTAATTTAAAAAATTTAAATATGAATAATTTACTATTTACAAATAGGCATTAAATAAGATAACAAGGTTTGATGGCAAAGCCATTTCTACTACATTTACGGGACTTAATCAGTGAGAGGGCCGGTAAAATGGGTAAGAGGTCTATTAGAATAGGTGAGAAAGCCGGTAGACTGAATGAGTGGGCCGGAAAAATAGGGTAGAAGACGGGTAGAAGGAGTGAAAGGGCCGGTAGAGTGGTTGAGAGGGTGTGGGAATAGAGTGTATCAATGGGCCGGTAGAGTGGTTACATATACTACACTTACTATGTAAATGTAGTGAAAAATTTCCTTGAAAATATTAAAAGGTTTTAATAACATAGTTGGCTAAAGGCGGCCTTTCCCCGAGGGGTTGGCTAAAGAGCGGGCCTTCTCTTTACTAAAAAAAACATCAACATGCCAAGTGCTTGTCCATAGGCGTATTATTAAAATTTCAATGTTCATGGGTGTTATATAAAAATATATTCAATAAATTATTATTATAAAACAGCGATGTTCCTTTATAAAATAGATGGTAAAATTTTTATATTTTATTATAATAATTGTATTAATCGATCATTTACATTAATTAATCATATGAATAACTTTAATGTATTTGAATATTTTAAATAGTATACGAAATTAAAAGTTTAACAAAAGAAAATCCTTGTAATTAAATGTTTTTTGAAAATTTTTTTACAAGAATATGAAATAAAGGTTTAATAACCTTTGCAAAATTTTTTATTTCTTTTAATTTTTTATTTTAAACTAATTTATAAATGACTTGAATTTTCCTAGGGAGTAGTGCGTTATTAAAATAAGACGGATAAAATTCTTTAATAAAAAGATGAAATTTTCCGGTCAATAAACAAAGGGTAGTTCTTAAATGTAAGAAAACAATTATCCATTCTTATCGGTTTCTCTCAAAAAAATGAAATTTTCATAAAACTTTAATGAAAAAGGATGTCTCAAAACAAAGAGAAAGCAGCTTTACAATCCACAGGGAAATTATATCCACCAAGATATTTTGTTGTGACTATAGTCTAAGGAACGATAGTTCAAGCTATTTGAAGTAAACTATCTTATTAATTAATTTTAAAAAAATTTCAAGTCATTTATTTCAAATTATAAATTTTCAAATTTTAATATGTTTTCCAAAGGTTTTCAAATCATCCAAATTTTTCTAACTTTTTCAAAAGTTTTTCAAAAGTTTTTAAGAATTTTTTAAAAGTTTTTCAAAAGTTTTTAAAAATTTTCAAAAAATTTTCAAACTTAGGGGATGGGTGATTTGGTGAGTGAAGGATGATTCTATATAATACATATTACTCCGCAAATGTAGTGAAAAATTTCTTTATTAGAAATTTTTAATTTTGAATTATTCAGCTGATTTTCTTCAATGTTTTCATCGAGGTGACATTAACTGCATGATTTTTTTAAAATGAATAAATGATTTAAAGTAAATTAGTGTATTTAAATTAAAATTACAAATTATATATAAATTGCAATTAAACATTATTAATAAATATATTAGATTAAAATAATTAGTCACACCTTTAATTTCATATTTAACTTTTTATTAAAATTTTAAAAAGATAAAAGAGTTATATGAAAATAAATTATATAAAAATAAGCTAGTTAAAAATTAATAATATATGAAAATGTTGTTATATTTATTTTAGAGGAAAATATTAAAGCTAATAACCTACATTCCTTTATGAAGATTTTAATGAAGCTTTGCTAAAATAAACTTATATCAAGTTCGTATGCATATTTCTTGAACTTTTATGTATTTTCCTATTATGATTTTAATTATGATACCATAAGTTGATTTCAATGAATAATTATTTCGAAAACCTACCCATAAATTGAATAAAGGTTTGATTTATATATAACTTTATGATATCATATATTGTTATATAATACACGTTCTTATTTATCTTTAATCTTCATAAAATAATGTCGGTTACTAATTATGGCTTTAATGATTTGTTTTTTTCCTTTATTAATAAAGGATAAAAAACTATAATTATTCGGGCACTCAACATAAAGACAATTAAAATATTTTAATATATTATTATGTTAAATACAATTAATTTCAAAAAATTTGTGATTTATTTCGAAATTAGAAATAAATTAAATAAGAGAATGTAGAGAGGCAGATGCCAGAGAAATCATTTATAGATTTGTTTAATCATATTAAAGGGTAATTAAATAAAAAAAATCATCGTACGTTATTCCAATAAATACATATAAAAAAAATTTCCTATATAAATAATTGATTTTAAACTTATTTACAGTTTCTTAAAAAATTCTGAAAATACCCCCCACCCCTGAGCAGAAAAGTTTGGTACCCCCTCTCTAGAAAAAGGGAAATAATAGGCAAAAATTTCCGAAAAATTGAAAAAAATAGTAAAATACTGTAATTTTTAAGAAAAATAATGTAAAACTTATTAAAAAGGCATAAAAACATAAAAAATCGAGGTTTTAAGCAAAATTTTGGTGTTCTAAATTTTTGAAAATTTAACAAAATTGCCTTTTTTATCGAAAATTCTTAGTTTTTAGTAAAAATTTCAATAAAATACGTTAAAATAAGATTAAAATAGTCATATACTACAGAAAAAGGCTAAAAATTGACGTTTTATGTGTTTTTAGGCAATTTTGGGTCCCTAAAATACTACCACCCCTTAAAACTCCCCCTGAGCTTAGCCAAAATACCCCGCTCTGTTACCCACCCTGAGGTCTTTTAGCCATTTATGGTTATATCTTAAATAAAATATTTATTAAGAAGCATCATTGAAATTGGTATGGAGTTATTTTGAGAAAAAATCGACATTTGCCAAGGTTATAACTTTATTGATCCATATAGTCTATCAGATATAATTCTATACATTGGATAAATTTTTGAAAAACTATATAAATTAAACATTATCCAAATATTATTAGAGAACATATAATAGTATAAATTAATGCAATTTATAAAAATGAAATCTTTAATAATTTTTGGTATTTTATTTGCAACTGGTATTTATTAATTTCATTTGAAATAATATTTATTTTATAAAATAATTAATAATTACAGTGTTGACCTTCGGTATGGATGACAGAAATGATTTAGACATTGAAAGGGCAGAAAAAGCAGGTAAAGTTAACCTTGGTCGTTTGAACAAATGCATAGTTTTCTGCGCTAAAGATGTCCTTAAGTATAAGGAATATATAAACTTATTGAAAGCTAAGAGAAAAATATAAACAATATTATCGCTGATATTCACAAAACATCTTCACCACATCGGTTGGAATTGGATTTAAGGAATTGGAGACAAATTTGAACCTAGCTGATGCAAAATGTGACAAAATGGAGGCAAAAATGCAATTCTAAATAATTATTTGATCAAGTCTAAAAACAAGGTTTGAAGGCAAAGCCCTATCCACTACATTTACGAGCATTATACAAAATTTAATATATTTTATATAATATTGTTAAAATTTCATTAATTTTAAACTTAAAGAAGGAAAATTATATGAATTTGATAAATTTTTTGGACAATTATTTTAGTTTCCAAATGGAGTGAGGATGAGTAAGTGAGAGAGAGAGAGAGAGAGAGCACAGCCTACCCTTTCCCTCAGTTTCTATCTTTAATACAAAATTTTCATATTACATACATAAGGATTTGTCTCATGGAAGAAAACAAATTCTTTTGGTTACCACTCCTTTTGGTTAAATTTTATGCGTTGCATACAATGGGAGTGTAGAATATGTTTGTTGACCAGTTTAATGGTTGTGTGGACCAGTAGAGTGGGTAGGGTGGGCGGGTGGGTGGGTGCAAAACGATTACATATACTACACTTACTATGTAAATGTAGTGAAAAATTTAAATGGTTTAAATATAATACATATTAAAATAAATTAAACTTAAATTTTTTCCTAAAAATTATTTAAGTTGTTTCAATATTTATTTGTTTATATTTTAAAAATAAATAAAAATGCTATTTTATAAAACCAGACATATTATTAAAACAATTTAGTTTTATACACAAAAATAAAATTTTTGTATTTGGTTTTTATAATTATGCTTGTTATAATCATTTTTAATGATAAATTTTGCAACAGATACTTTTTTAAAGAACTACAGCAAAGATTATAAGAATGTCCTCTCAGCTGAAAACTATGTCCTCTAAGCTCAGAACAATGTCAGCCAAGTTCAAAAGAATGTCCTCAAGCTCAATATAATATCAGCCAAGCTTAAAACAATGTCCCTTTACTCGTATTTATTGAAATAAAATTAATTTTTTTAAAATACAAATTACCGAAAACTATTGTTCGGATCGAAAAATGGTCAATAAATAAGTTGTTCGTTTCAATGAGTACAACATTTCATATTCAACATCACAACATTGATAATTTACGTTTTGGTCGCCACACCCGTGAGACAGAAATTTGAAGTTTATATTAGAATTTTAGTTTGTATTTAAAGCCTAATGTTATACTATAACATTACATTCAATTCAATAGACAAAGAGCTCAAATCACATTATTTTGATCTCAGGGGACATTGTTTTAAGCTCAGAGGACATATTTATGATCTTTGCTTAAAT
>JAQFZM010001934.1:0-15639 GCA_034695785.1 Galumna obvia | reverse complement strand
TTTTCCTAATTTTGGCTCCAAGATGGGGTATTCCGGAATACCCCCCTTTTGCCATCCCTGCTATCATTATCAAAATATGCTAAATTATTCTAATAAAAGTAAATTACTATAAGAAAGAAATTTTAAATAATGAAAACAATAAATCTTAGAGTTTGAACTGAAAATAAAATATATTTAATTATTTAAACTATTATCAAAATAAAGTAATATACAATCGGATCCGAAATAAGTGTACCCCTATTTTTGTTTTCAAAAATACCCCTCTAATACCCCTCTTGAAACAGCCAGGTTTGGCCATGTTTGCTTTAATGTCATATATTTTATTTAATCTAGATTTCAAAATAACGATCTTATTTATATTTTGATTTAAAAATCTTTTATACGACATATAATATATAAAATTTAATTATTGTTCTGGAATATATTAGTATTCATTTATTATAATAGCTATTATAATTCAAAATTTTAGTTTATGAATTATTTAATATACTAGATTATATTTTATATATTAAATTTGAAAAAAAATCCTTATTAAAAACAATATTAATAATGAATAAATAATTAATAATTATTAAACCAATAACTATTAATAGTAATTATAAATAAAAACTTTTAATTTCACAATTCTGGAAGTAAAACTCATTAAAATACCAGAGATGGCCACAGGGGGTAAAGCACGAGTACAAGTGATGCCAACTCTCCTTGATTTCAAATTATTCCCTTTGATTTCAGGACCATTTCCTTGGTTGCTCTTGCCAAGGATATATAGAGATCCTTGATTTGAAAACTTTAGAAAATATTAAAATTTATTAATAATATATCAACTTCCTTAATTATCCTTGATTTCCCCTTGAGTTAAAATTCCTTGATTCAAGGATATTTCGTTGGCAACCCTACCGAATACCCCCCCTTCCTGTGGCGAAGAGTCGGATACCCCCTCCCTCTAGAGAGAAGAGAAATATCGAGAAAAATTACAAAATACGAAGGTTTTCTATTAATAAATCAAATAATAAGATGTAAAATATAGGTAAATAGTCAAAAGACTGATAAAAACGCATAAAAATGTCAAATTTATAGTTTTTATTGATTTTTTAACTATTTCCTTCAAGGTACGAAATAATTGTATTGTTCAATAGTTAAAAATTGCAATAAAAATCCTAACCCCCTCTTAACTGGCAAAAATATTTTTGGTATACACCTTCCCTTTGATTTTGATCCGTGGCTATCCTTGTTACAAACATAATAAGATTAAAATCAAATCATGTATATACTAACTATTCTAGGTCATCAATAACGAGGGTATAGAATAATTCCCTTTGTGTCAGGCAATATCATTCCCTTAACTGTATTTAACTGTTTTGCAAACAATATTAATGCTATTAATTGCTAGATTAATTTTAAGATTAAAAAGGAAACAAGAACCAAGCTAATATTAATTTAATAGATATTAGCCTGGAATGCAATCACGTCCTTTCCATCCAATACTCAATCGGTGACCAAAACTATAGTACGCCTCAAAAATATCAGATAATTGGATATAACTGTCAATCATATGACGAGTTTAAACTTAGAAAGTTTGCCTATTGTTGGTCAGATGGAAATGAGTGTAAACAAATGCCTCACAATTTGGATACTTTTGAGATAACAAACAGAATTGGGTTTCAAATGCTGTTCACAAACAATACTTCGTTGATACAGGTAACGTTGAAACCTCACTGTTAGATAGTCAAAGCTATTGTCTTAACCACTAACAGATAATTGTGATAGATGTAATCTTTTTCTTAATAGTAATCTTTTGCATAATTACCTAGGTCAACCTGAAACCTCCCCGATGTGACATAACATGTTTCTGCGATATAGATAAGAATATTAAATGATAAAAATGATATTAAACTCGATTCGAAAAACACATTTTCTTCAAATAATGAAATCAAAAGAATTACTAAACTTTTCACTGTTTTTAAATAGTTTGAAGTTTTGAGTTTAGCAAAAGTGAGCACATACTCTATTGATAGGAATTGTTTGCTCAACAAAATTGACTTTATTTAAATGAGCATTATTGATTCTAGATAAACTATTTAAATATTTTTCTTTTATAAATTAAATGATTTTACTTCAAAATAGTTTTCGCAAAACAAATTCTTCAACTCTTTGCTCAACGGATGGAAAGTCTTTTACATAGATATGTTGAATGTAAACTAGAACATTTTACATTTAATCATATTTGAAACAAGAAGAATAAATTATTTGAAATTAAATTCAATAAAAATTATTAACTCGACTCGTAAGCAAAAAATATCAGTTTCTCAAAGGAGTTTAAAAGTTCTGTATTTCATGTGTTTTGTTTTTAAGAATATTGTAAATCAATTGCAAAGAGTGACTGAAACTGATATCCTAATTCTGATTCATAACCCAATCCATGAGTTGTATGACACCAAATGGGAGTTCAGTCTCCTGACGATGGGCTCCGAGTGAAGACCCGAAACATGTCGAGCTTTTGATCATAAGTATATGATCTTTACAATTGTGCTTCAGGTAATAAATTTACCTTTTTAATTGTTAAAATGTTCTCGCACAATTACCAAAAAACCTAAATAATAAATTGAGTTTGTTTATGTTTGAAAAGATTTGACAGTTGTTTGGGTTTATCATTGAAAAATTTCCATTATATACAAGACTTAATTCAAATATTGAAATTTTTACCACTTAACCTTTGCATATTCACTTGTATATAATGGAAATTTTTCAATGATGAACTCAAACAACTGTCAAAACTTTATTTATTTATTTTTTCAAACATAAACAAAACCCATTTAATTTTTTCCGGGTAATCTTTAGAGCTACCCCAATTTCTCTTACCCTACAATATTGTGAGCCGACTTTCTCGCTGACCAGGTACTTACTTTAAATTTAGTCAAAATTCTTTAATTGAATGATATTTTGTTTAACTAATTTATAATTTTCCGTTTATTTGTCATCGGATTAAATAAATGAGTTTTAAATTCAAACCTAAATTGTAAAAAATATTATTCAATATACAATATTTTCTTCTAAATCAATGCACATTTATTTTTAACAATTTTTAAGAAATAAAAATTTGAAAAATTAACCACGAATACTTTTAGTTTTGTTTAAAAAATATAATTATGTGTTATTTATAAATTATTGTAAAAACAGTTCCAAAGTAAAATTTATAAATAAACAAATCATTTTTCAATAATATTTCAAGTTATAGAAATTTCATCATGGTTATTTTTTCATTTGTTAAATAATTCTTAATAAATTAAATATATTTCAATTATTAAGTTATGCTTACCTTAGTTAATAATAGTTTTACTTTAAAATTTCACTATTTTTTATTTATGAAACCTTAATGAAATTGTCTTGCTCAATATCAGAAAGAGAATGCTCTGACAGCTATTAATAAATTGCTTTTTATTATATTATAATATATATTAATAAATCGATTTTTTTTAAATAATGGAAATTTTTCCAAGACAAAGTTATATATTATATAAAGTCAACCTAAAATTTTAAAAATAATTACTATATTTAACAAGGTTTTAAGGCAAAGATTATAATCACTACATTTAAGTTTATTTTTCTAAATATTTTCTTTTAAAAATTTTATTTAATAAGTTTTATCTTGTTCAACTTAAAAATAATTTTATATCTAAAAGTAGGTTTAAATATGAAAAAAAAGTTATTTTAATTTGCTAAACATATGAGGAAAAAGTTGGGTGTTCCTTACAGGTTTTATAAACATTTAAAAAAAATTAAAAGTCTATAATATCTAATTATTTTTAAGAAATATTGTATTATTTTTTAAATGTTTTAATATTATTTATATATTTTTATTAATTATTTAATTAATAATAAATTAATTATGTTTCCAATATAAACTTTTGCACATTTTGGTTAATAATTGATTTCAATTAAATTAAACAAACTTTTAATTATCAATCATGAACTCGATAAAATGATCTTGTGTAATATTAATCATTAAAGAAAAATAGCTCAATTAGATTTCAATGCATAATGTTTTCAAAGATTCAATCTTTATTTGAAAAGCATTTTATTTTTAAAATATATTATATTTAGAAATTAAAATTTATAGATTAAGCACATTCCTATTTATTTTTCAACTTTATTAAAGAATGGCGGTATAAGCTTGAGACGGGTAAAATTAAGCGTTTACTGCATATAATTTTGATTTTTATTTTTTACAAAGAACCATTATTACATATTATGATTTGTATCGTAATTAACGATATTTGTCGATTTGATATATTTTTCTATTTCATGTTTTTCCCACATTATATTATAAATATAAATTTGTAAATGTTTCTGAATTAATGACTTTTAACGAAATGAATTCGTTTAACTTTAAAAGATATCTATCAATAATAAATATTTCAAGATCAATTTTTAAAAACTTTGTTTGAAAACTTATTTAAAATATGAACCTATAATATTTTAATAAATTATAATTTAATATTTTGTTTTCTTATAAAAGATTAAGGATTTAATCTGAATATTGACAAACAGGAATATTACATAAATATAATAAACTATTATAATGAAATAGAAAACATTAATTTGAGTCAACTCTTTTTTTATATTTTAATTATATTGAAGGCCATAGTTTTAGAGTTAGCAAGTTTAGTTATGAATTAATCATATATACTGTTTATGTTATAAGAAAAATTTTATTTTATATATCACAACTATTTTGTTAATACTTTCCTTACTCATTTTCATTAATGTCATATATGAATAAGTTTTATCTGCTGCTCATGTCTTATAAAAAACACATTAATTTGGATAAAAAAAAGTTACTAAAAGTTGTGACGTAATATAAATTATTAATTAAAAGTTGTAACTATTGTTGGGTTAGGTTTAAGTATTTTTATTAAAATATAATTCCAGGGCTTTGTTTGTATTAACCAATTGATGACACGCTTTGCACTGATTCCGAACCATAAACCCAATAGTCCTCCAAATGAAGACAAATAATCGGTTAAAGACATAACAATAGTTTCTTTATATTCAAACATCGGTTGATTTGAGTCCCAAATTAGAGTTTTCTTATAAAATCTTTTTGATTTATCTGGGTAATTCAATAGAGATTCTTTGTCGACTACATAATAGGAATAGTCAACTGTTAAACAATCGACGGGACACAAAGACAGACACTTTTCGTTGAGTTTTTCAGTTTTTCTAATTTTTTCAAATTCTTCATATTTTTCATAAAAACAAAACTTTTTTTTATTGTATTTTTCATTAAAATCTAAATCTAATTCACTGATAGAGTAATCAATGAAAAGAGAATCACATTTGAGACGATTTCTCGAAAATTTTAATAAACATCTTCTATAGCACTGCATATGATTACTTGCATTAAAGGGTCGGATATTATTGGTATAAAAATGACTACATTTGCCAAACGGTGGCTCTAAATATGAGCGCAAAGTTTTCCTTATGATTAAACTGATGTCATAATTACCTAATTGTAAGCTATCGGTCAAATGATTCAATTCTAATGAAGATTTAGAGTGTAATACAATACTATCAAAATTAAGAAACTCATACAATAGAATATCTTCGAACACTTTATTTTTGGTATAGTTTTCTCTCTTTAATCTACAAGTCTGGTAAAAACGTCCATACTTCTCTTCTGTAGAAGTTATATATACCCCATTATATTTGTTAATAATTTTATTTTTACTTAATATAAATCTTTTTGCAGGTAGAGTTTGTAAATTGTCCATTAATTTATCTAAAAGATGTACTTGACAATTCATCAGATCATACAGTTTCAAATCATAAAACCCTTTTTGTTTAACTTGTGACCATTTGTTACTAGAACAATTTTTGTCAACTTCCTTTATATTTATTTTCTTCATATCATTATATTCTGATTTAAAATATGTTAAATCAGAGCCAATTTCACCCAAAATACCAATAAATGTAATAAAAGGATAATTCATATCATTTTCGTTACTTTTGATATCAATTTTAGTGATTGTTTTGAATTCAAAGTATTCGATTGTAATTACAATTAATTGATGTAATAATATGAGACTCAAAAGGAATAACAATATCTGTAACTATAAAATTAAAATTTAAAAATAATTAAATAAAGTTCAAGAATTAAAATAATAGATTACCTTAAATTTGTATTTATATTTATTTAATTTTGATTTAATATTAATTAAATCCAAAATATTTTTAATAAAATTCTTTAAAATTGGAATTTTAGAGAAAATTTTTAAAACAAAATCTATGATCGCATTAATACTTATTCCGTGCCAAGCATTGAATATATTGAACAAGTTTATTATCAATTGTAAAGCTGTCATTTGAGGCAAATATTCGATAATTTGGTAAAACTTTCCAACAAATGATATGGATATAGAGAAAGGTTCTTTATCTGTTGAAGTTTGAAATTCATCCACAAATAAAGATTCCTTGCATTCATCCGGACATTGATTATCACATAAATTGTTTAAATTATTTTCATTAATAAAAATATTTTCATCATTTGAACAGAAAATAAGTGTTTTATAATCGGAATTATTGAAAGTAATGGTATATAAACTGTTAGAATTTGGAATACAATTGATTTGATTCATATATTCTTTGAAATAACAGTCATTTAAACAATGAAATCGAGTTTTGTTTCCATAATTAACACAATTTGTTTGATATGGTTTTGGGAGTCTTTTGAACTCATATCGATTTATACCAATTAAATACGAATTAAAAGTGGATTTCTTTTCCAATAAATATTTAATTTCTGATGACAACAAAGGAAGGGATTGATTGGAATGAAAGGATATTTTAAAATTGAAAAACTTTATCGGAATATTAGAAAATAAATTAAAAATTAAGTGTTTCTGTCGATTAGTAAAATAAAATTCATCTAGATCAATACTCTTTAATCCCATAGGTTTTGAATAAGTAATACATTGACCAAAGGGTGTAAAGCTCATTGATCTTGTGCATCTTGATTCATTTTCGCGGTAATTTTTACAAGTTATTAATTTATCAAATATTTTAAAATCACTAAATGTTGGCTCAAATCCCGATATGTTTTTGTTGTGAAGTTGTCTTAAGTTTAAATAATATTCTTCAGAATTATTAACATTTATTAATTGTTTAATATAATTGAGCAAGGTCTGATCTTCTCGTAATGAATATCTAATTTCTTTAAGAAAATCAAAATAATCTGAATTTAAAGTTAAATTCAAATTATTAATAATATATTTAATGGTTTGAGTTTGAGTGGAGTCATTTGTTTTGTAATTCAAAATATCTTGGTACTTTAGATTATTCATAAGCGCAATATCAAACCTATTATATAAACTGAGAAAATGATTGTTGTTTTCATTAAATATTATTTTATCGAATAAATATTCAAAACAGAAAGTAATGGATGGAAAGAAAGGGACAGGAATTCAGTTACTCAATTCTCAAATTAATTAGATCAAATATAAAACATTTAAATATTTGGAATATTAATTAAAAGTTTTAGTTTATAAATGATTATCTAAAATACTTTTAATATGTTCTCTACATAAATATATAAACAATAAATCAAATTAAATGAATATTTTATAAAATTAAATTTTGATTTAAAAATTATATTCTATTTGTTAGTTTTAAATAATTTTAATTTATTTCATTTATAAAACTAATTTTAAAACTGATAATTAACAAAATAACTTAATTAACAAAAAGAAGACAATGGAATAAAATTTAATTTATCTTTTATGTAATACTCATTACACCCTTTCAATTATTGTAATTTATCTTATTATTTTATCAATTAAAAGTTGAGTGTTTTGTTTTCAAATAGGATTACGATTTCTTTTTGCAATAGTTGTATTATCTTATGTTATGCTATATAAGTCTTTTTCAAAGCTTTGAAAAACTCAGGGCAATGTCAATGAGAAGTGCGATATTATAAAAACCTTTACAACAAACCAATTGTCAACACATATATTAAATCTAAAAAAAGTAACGGTTTTTGATCAATTATAAATATTAAAGTATTAAAAATTACCATCATATTATTAACGTTTCATTTTATTCTCAGATTTATTTACTTTTGTTTACTCGATGTAAAAAATTGGTAAAAAAATTATATTTTACATAATCGCAAACAATAAATGGCGTATAAACGACTAAAGAAGGAACTAGATGGCCTTACACGAAATCCACCTGAATTGTGCTCAGTCGGCCTTTTAGATGATGACTTATTTCGATGGCAGGCTGTCATTATGGGACCGCCGGGTAGTGTATATGAAGGAGGGCTGTTCTATCTTAGGATTCATTTCCCAGTTGATTATCCTTTTAAACCTCCGAAAGTTTCATTCACCACAAAAGTATATCATCCAAATATAAATAATAACGGACACTTTTGTTTAGATATTCTTTGTAAACAATGGCAGCCATATATCTATATCGAGAAAATATTGATATATATTATTGCATTACTGATTGAACCTTATTCGGATAACCCTGTGGTACCCGAAATTGGGATGATTTATAAAACAGATCGTGAAAAGTATAATAAGTTGGCAAAAGAATGGACCGAGAAATATGCCTTATGAACAAATGGTAAATTTTAAGTTAACTAATCTATTCATAAAAATTCAAATAAAGTATGAAATAGAATTTAGTATAAAATTTAGTTTAAAATTTATATTTTATTTAATAGTCTTCAAATCACGTCAATTTTTCTTATTTATGTCATAATGGTATATAAGATTAAACAACATTTATCCTAAATCATATTCTATCTTTTATAAAATAAATTTTTATAAAATTTTTTTTATAAAAAAATAATGGAATTTGTTTTAAATTTTAAGGAAATGTATTTATTTAGATATATTTTTTCAAATATCTATTTATAATTTTTGTAAATTTAAATTAATTTTGTTTAAAAATAATTTAAAAATAATTTTAAATCTTTCTGTTAATACTGATTTAATAAATTAATTTCACTTCTGTATCAGTCATTCCAGAATCCATTTGTTTTATTGTCATTTCTTTTAAATTAACGCTAATTTTATAATAAGTCTTATTGTGGACTATATTAACTGATAATTCATTTATTTTTTACAATTTATCACAACTTATGTTAAAATGACAACAAAAATATTGCACACGAAAAGTAAACAATGAATTCATGGACGATGTGTCTATTATTGAGAAAAAAGTTATATATCGATTTTCGTTTCTTTAACGACACATTTATTTTAACTATTTTTATGGTTCGATAAATTTATTATCAATTTGTTATTTTTTTAAGGATAAAAATATTTTAATTTTTTTAACGTAATCTATAAACTTTTAAGCTTAAACATAAAAATCGTTTACATTTACATTAAATTTACATTAAATCGTTTATTATTTAAATAAGATGTTGACTCCATTAAATTAACTTGGCATTCTTGTGCCAATTTATCCAGGTTCATCACTTATCCCTGATGGTCTACTAAATGATATCATTTATGGATAGAAAATATTGAACGCTTAGAGAGTATCGTTGAATACCTGACCCACATATAAACACTGGTGTATGTCTTTCCTTTAATATACTCATTAATGAGCAAGCCATTTTGATAAAATAAACCGTAAATACATATCATTGTTGTGAAAATCTTATATATAAAATTTAAATTAAACTTTATATAAAAGACAAACATTTTGCCTTAATAAAATTATCTTAAAATTAAATTTTCAGTTATTTGCTAGAAAAGTTTATAATTCTTTGAAATAATTTAATATTAATTGATAAAATATTTATTACATGCCTTATTTATTCACCTAATAAAGTTCTATTATTAATCGATATAACACTGCATTAATGTATTTGTAAAATTTATTTCTTTTTCTTTTAATTATTTTCATTCTTATTGGAAATAATAATGTTGTACTAAAAAGTTAATTACTTGGCTTAGCGAAACATTTTCCTTTAATATAATATAGTTAATTTGTCCGATAATTTTTTAGAATAAAGTATAAATATTATAATATTATGTACAAATCAAGTAATCATTTGGAAAATTAAAAATTTATTTAGAATTCTCATAACTTCAAAAAAGAATTTCTATTAAACTTGATTATATACAGTGGCCAATCAATAATTTTAACAAGTAGGGTTTTGGTCATTTGGTTAAAATTATTGGTTAGTTAAAATTATTGGTTAAGAGAAAAAATACTCTTTTAAATTAATATTTAGTGATTTTTATTGATATTTAATTAAAGAATCAGGTATAGTTTTAGATTATTAATAGAATTTGAAGTTATTTTTAAGTTAACTTCACACAAATTATGTTCAACACAATTATATCCGATTTGACCGAAATATCTTTGCAAAACCATTAATGCATTTAAAGCATTATTATAAGTTATTATATTCTTTTCCTCTTTTTGATAATCAGAGTCACCATCAGAAATTGTGACACAATCTCTTTGTTTTAAAATATAATTGATATTTGCTTAAGACTTGAGTTGGTATTCAATTAAAATTTCTTTTCGTTTAACATTATTTTTAATTTTCTTGTTAATATATTTATCTATTATTTTTGATTTTTATTCATTTTATCAGACATTTTGAACACAACAAAAATGGATTTAAAATAATGAAATTTAATATTTTGAAATCTATTTAACAGTTTTTTAAAGTTTAGTTAAAACTATTGGTATGACTTTTATATGTCTTTCAATGAGAATTGGTTTTCATGTTTAGTTAAATTTAACGGTTTGTTAAAATTATTGGTTGTTTAAATTATTGGTAACTTTTTAACATTACGTCTATGGGAAGGGGTTTTTGGTTTTGAGTTTTAGTTAAAATTAATGGTTAGTTAAAATTATTGGTACTTAAAATTATCGATTGTTGACTGTATTTAGAAAGTTGAATATTTCCAAAGAGTGGCTGGAGATTGCAGAATAGAAAAAATTAGGAACTCAGTCATTAGGGTATCTCTAAATGTCGTACCGCTACTTCTCAAAATCGAGAGATTACATTTACGATGGTTTGGTGCTGAGATTACCATCAAATAGACTACCACAAAGAAATTACTTTGCTCAGGCAACCGGGAAGTGACATGTAGGCAGACGGCGCAATTGATGGAAGGAAGTAATAAGAAATCTTTCCGTGGGGCGGGTTTGCCTATGATCGGGTACAGTCTGATGCTGAGGATTGTGTTTTTGGAGGGCTAAGATTGTAGGCCTGTTGTCTCGAAACCAAAAAGATATAAGAGGCATAAAACAAATTAATTGATTGAATATTTTCAGATCTAGTGGATTACATGATTTTCAAGTAGGTCTGAGAACATTATATATAGTGTAGGGGGTAGGTACCCTCATTCTATTTGAGATTTTGGGTTTATAAGTGTTTAAAAAAGTTTTCCCACATAAAGATTAGAAGTCTCGGCCTATTGGAAATTTATGATCATCACTGATACTATAATATATAAATGTTATACATTTAAATAAATATAAGTAATAATGATCAAGGCTTCTATTACTAATGAATAGGATTTTAATATTTACAGCCTTCAATGTGTTTATGCCCGAGCATTATAGATGATATTTCTAGTTTTTCTGGGACTTTCATTGAATAATCAATATCCTGCCTTTGTCAGTTCTAAACTAAATAAATATTGCTTACACGTGTGCACTTCTTGACATCAGAGACTGGTACTCAAGGATGAATTCCAAGAAAATATGATAATTAAATATATTTTTAGAAAACTAAATGCACTTAAATGTATTATGGTGTGTATCGATTGTAAAATAATTTAAATAATTTTGTAAGAACTTATTTATATAATGGAAAGACTGGTCAAATACAGCTGCTTCTCCTCTATTATGAAAGCAGATCTCACTTCGACTTGAAATTATGTATGATTTTGTTCGTAAGAACAACTATTCAAGAGAATCAATAAAAGTCTTGTTTAACCGAATCTCTGCCTAATCCTCATATGGTGGTCACTCTCTTTTTTTTGGCAATCTAATCTTTTGGAATATCGAATCTCTGACTGATTGACGTTTGGCTCGTTTGGATATTGGACACCTCTCTATTCTTCGGGACTCTCTTCGAGTAAGTGTTCGGTGAGATCCTTATAAGAATTATAGTTTGAGTTGTGTAGGTTAGTCAAGTCTCGTGAGGCTAGGCTAACCAATATATGTTTGTCGGAAGATGTTGGTTCGAATGGGAACTCTACTTTTGTTTAAGATTCGAGTTACATTACCTTGTGGGACGCCTTCTGCATGACAATTGTAATTATTTAAGTTTCGAAACTAAAAATTATTTGATTTTAGTCATATAGTTAGTTAATGAGGCTTTGTATAATGTGTTTTGGTTCTCTCTACCGAGTTATGAGACATTAAGTTAATCTTGAAATCAAAATAATTAGGAAAAGGTTTTGAGTAAAGATACAGAGTTATTTACATATAGAGGTTTTACTCCTTTACTTAATATAAAGGTATGTGTAGGTGTTTTAAATTTTTTAAACATATTTTGTGTAAATTGTAATATATAATAAATTTTATAAAAGAAAATTTCTATATTATACAACTTTTTTAATTCGTAAACCTGTTGTTCCATAATTATAATAACTATAATTTAGTTCTCATAAAGCAATTAAAATAATATTAAAAGCTATTTAATTATTATAATTTAAATAGGTAGATAAATTTATTTTAACATGATAATTTTAACTAAATTATCTTTATAAATAATTTATATTAATAATTAATTTGTTAACAATAGAGTTTAGAACAATTTTTAAAAGTGATATTTTGTCGTGAAATTTATTCAAAAATTAACTGACCTTTGTTTAAAATATATTTTACAAAGTCAAAGTTCGATTATATTGAATGTTTAAATTTTATCTTATACAAAATATATCGATATTAAATAGTTATAAATATTATTTTCTAAATAGACGAAAATAAATTTTTAATTATTAAATAACCCAATTAATTCTTTAATCAAGAATGTGTTTAAAATTGTCCAGGTCAATTAAATGCAAATACAATTTCATGATTATAAGAATTTATATTTAACCAAATTGGATTGAACCAAATTCCAACTATCTTTACGAACATATGTAAAAATATATTAATAATAAAATAATTTTATAAAAGCTTCATTACCATCAATTTAAATTTATTATAAGCAGTTAACATAAAAACATGTTATAATAATTCTATTGGGTAATTTTAACTTACTTTACAAAAACCAAGGAATTGCAAATATTAACAAGAAGATTTTCAAACTTTTTATAAATTCATTAAATCAATTAAATATTCCAACTATAATTTTAAATTTTGAATTTCGAATCAACTTACTTAAATTTGAATGCCCGGCAATAGAGTTTTTATACAATGTATTTTGTTGATTGGATTTAAGAGAAAGATAACTATTTAATTTGAAAATTTTTTGAAGAATTATTTTAATTTTAAATTCATTTTAGAAGAAAGATGAAGGCGAACTATCGAAATATTTATTTAAAATAATTTTAGAATGGAAGAAGTGGTGGTTTATTAAAACTTTTAACTTTTTTACGTGTATTATAATTAACTTATATAATTCATTTGTTTAATTTAAGAGGAGATACACTTTGTTTCAAAACTAACTAGGACAACTCAACTAGCTATAATTTCTAAACGCGTTGATGAAATTCAATAAAATTTTAAACACAGATACATTAACTCCCCCGATTGATAATTATAATATTGGATATTTGAACACAATTATTAGGGGTCTCAAAAAGTAAAAATATCACATTTTTCTAGTTGCTATTGAACGGTTTAGCCGATTCTAATTCTGTAAACGGATTTTTAAAGTACTTCTCAATATCTTTAATATGATACAAAGTCCATTAAAAACGGTTAAGAAATAACAAAACTATGGTAGGTTGAATATAGAATTTTTGAGCAAAAGGAAAAATTAGGGCACATATGAAAAACTGTATCACATATATAACTAGTTATTTTGCGATTTTTCAATAGATTATTAATTTAGGATAAATTTTGCTACTTGGTACATTTTGTTCAAAATTAAGAAAAAGTCCTTAGAAGGCACCAAAACTAAGAGGGTATCATACAAAAAATAATAAAAATCTTAATTTTAAAAATTTTCAAAATTTTTAAAAATGAGTATGTTAAATTTAACAATTATATTAATCAATCGGAGTTATTGAATCTGTGAATAAAATTTATTGAATTTCATCAAGGTGTTTAGAAAATATAGCTAGTTAAGTTGTCATAGTTAGTTTTGAAACAAGGTATAGAATTATAGAATTTTAACCAATTAAAACTCAAAAAGTCTATTAATATTAAAATAGTCTGTTATCATGGAAAAAAGTCATTTATAATCCCAAAAATCTTTTTCCTAAAATGTCCTTACTATGTGATTCGGACACATATTTTTTCCCAAAGTCATAGCTTATGACTCAAAGGAGTAGCAATTTCTGAGTCGTATTGAACTATTTGTCCGATCTCTGATGATAATGAAAAATATCTAAAGAAATCATCACTGCTTAAATAGTGATACAACCAGGGATGGCCAATGGATTTTCTAGGTTGGGTATTTCAAACCCCCCTAGAGCGAGAAAATTGGGAAAACCCCCCCTAGGACCAAAAGTAAGGTACCCCGAAAATGTAATATTTTAGACAAATTTTTAAAAATTATGTTTTCGATTATACTCTCCATTTAAGCAGTTTTATTTCCCAATCTTCCCGGCCTATTTTAGGTGTTTTTATTCCCAATTTATCCTAACTATGGCTATGAAAGATACTTTTTTGGTTTTAAACTACATTTAGGATAGACTTTAACTCTTATATAATATCACTGCTTCTAAAAATTAAATTTTACTTAAAGTTTAAAAGTTTTAAACTAGGGAAGTCATTTTAGTCACATGGGTGAATTATTTAGTTATACTTAGTGAATGCATTGACCAAGAGTTAAATTAATATTAATCATAACATTTTTTTAAAAGTAAACCCTATTCACTGATTTATTTATTTCTATCCATTAAATTATAAAAAGTTAAGTTAATTTTATATATTAACTATTTTATAATAAATATTTCACCTATGTTTTGAGTACCACTCAATGGCTTAACCTATTTGCATAAACTTACTATCATGGATGGTCAATAGGTGGGGGTGGGGGGAATTTAAAAATACCGTCCTGGAGCAGCGAAATTGGCAAAATAACCCCTATGGAACATTGAATCCTTTAACATTAAGTCTTTGGACAAGAACTTGTAATATAATATATTATAATATTAAATATAAAATACCCCCATCTTAGATCATTTTGGTGAAAACCACTTGAAAATATAATAATGCATTCAAAAGTTATCAAGGTTTTGCTAAGTCACATAGCTATGTCCTCGACTGTATATCAGTAAATTTATCTTGGTGAACAGAACAATAATATTTAAACAAATTGTGCGATGGCCACTTCTTCAACTGAAAATCGGGTCTCAAAACTTACAATAAATTAAAGCTTTAATGAATGAATTCGAGTAAGTTTTAACCTATGAATTAAATGAACAGAATTCCTATATTTCCACAAACTTATATATTCACCTTGTTACTCATACTTGA
>JAQFZM010001933.1:0-15644 GCA_034695785.1 Galumna obvia | reverse complement strand
GAGGTCATCATGGGTCATCGAAAAAAAATATCAAATTAAAGATCCCAATCACAATAGCTTATGGGCCCCTGTCCTTTGGGATTTTTGAAAAATATTTCTCGAAAATTATAAAAGATACAAATTTAGTTTTGATTCCATAAATCATTATAATTTATGCTTAATAAATTGTAAAAAGAATGACTCTCTAACTAAATGTTATCACAGAGAATTAGCATATATAAAAAACAAAAAATTAATTTATAACCTTATATTATCGTTAAGTTATTTAATAAGGGTTTTATTTTCCTATACTTCAAATGGGAGAAATTTTATTTTAATTTATAAAATCATAAATAGAGTCATATTTTATTAAAATCGTTATAATTAAAAAGATTTTTTAAATTGTTAGTTATAAATTTTCCAATAGTAGGGATAAGCTGCATCATATTAAAATATCATTAAAATATGATATTTTAATGTTGTGTTCACACTAAAAAAAGTATTTTTTAAATAAATGTTTAAAGCAAAAATTACAATAATTAACATACATATTTCCATAACATACGTATTTCCAATTTAAAAAAGGAACCTTACGTGGTTTCTAGATTATTTATGTAGTTTAAATAGTTTTTTAATTTGTAGTAAAAATACAGTAAAATATTTTATAGATATAGTTTATTATTAATTTTTAGTAATTTTTATATGCAAATTATCCTTGATAACATTTAGTTAGAGAGTCATTCTTTTTACAATTTATTATGCTTAAATTATAATGATTTACGGAATCAAAACTAAATTTGTATCTTTTATAGTTTTCGAGAAATATTTTCCAAAAATCCCAAATTTGAACCCCTCTATCTCCTCTTTCTTTCAATATTTTGTTAAGCGGAAAAGACGAAAAATCTTCTAATTTATTCCAGAAACGAATAAAATAGAGTACCTTCTGATCTGAGATATAGCAAAAACCCTGAACAATCCAGGTTTCGTTCTTTAAAATGTTATGCCCGCTTTTGTAGTCCAACCCTTACAATATAAACCAAACATTACGAGTTAGTTCAAAGTTGGGGATCCTTAATCTACAGCCAGCATAAGATTTTCAAATGTAAATAATTTTTAAAATTAATGACATTATCTCTTAAAAAAGTTAAGAAGAAGTTTAGTTAGAAATCAAAAATCTGTTTAAAAAAGTTTGATTAAATTTTTATAGAAATTCATACTTAATATAATCGCTCTTTAATTCATTATAAAATTATTTAAAATTTATTGTCTACTGTAAGATAAATTAATTCTAAATATGTTCATAAAAGGAATGGCCATTAGAGGGTATAAAAGGTACTTCTATACCCCTAGACATTTAAAATTGATCCATAAAAATGCAGTATAAAGTCGAACCCTTAATTTTTTTATTTTTTAGCTAATTCAAATTTGATATTTTTATCGATTTCTAGACCTAAAATAGATATATTAAATAATAAATTCTTTTTTTCTTTGTTTTAGAATTTTTTATAACCTATAATATAAATTAAAACAATGGCCATCTCTGGTTCATAAATAATACCTAAAAAATTAAATAAAAGTAATGTTTTTATTTAAATATAATTAAATATTTTTATGATTTTAGTTAAATAATATATTAAATATATTTGATAGAATAAATAAATATAAGTAAATGCTCTAATTATTACTAATAATATTGGTGATTATTAGTGATAAAATTGTCCCCTCTTATGCTTTAATTTTGCTGACACCTTAACCTCCTTAATGGGTCTCGAATGTGAAAGATTTAAAAGTTGGAGCTGTACTTTATATTTCTATTACAATTAGTGTTGTGAATTTGGCAATTTCTTGAAATTGCCAGAAATTTCTGGCAAGCGTAAAATTTAAAACTGCAAGATTGGCAATTCTAGTGTTGCGCCATCTATGGTAAAATAAAATTTGGTTACAAGATGAAATTTTCTGCTGAATATTTGTTAAAGTTGGTGAAATTTTGCATCATTATTTTTGATATATTATTTTTATAGATAGTTTCATTTATTAAGTTTGCTTTTAATTGTTTTAATAGTGGCACTCAAACCATTTCTATTAGAATTTAGGGAATTTTCATTACTTGATGTAAAGTTACCAAAATTAAGGCTAAAATTTAGTAAAATTTTTCGGATAATTTTATCTTAATAAGAACTATCATATAGCCTAGGGATAATTTTAGTGATTCAGAAATTGAATAAAATTAATTTATTAACATTATCTTAAAGATTTTAATAATTATTTAATAATTTTTGGTAATTTCATGAAATTTCTGGCAGTAATTTTTCAATTTACTGCCACATTTTCACATCACTAATTACAATGAATAGTATTAACAAGTTTTTATTTTAATTATTTGTGAATTAAATTTTAATACTCGATATTATATTTCTGAAGGTATAGGGAATCGATTAAATGAGTCAATTCTTCTCATATTAAAAATGACAAAAATCATGATATCCATCAATTGGTTTATAGAATACAATAGTTGTGAGTAAAATGTGAAAGAATTAGAGTAAACTTATAACAATTATAATATGAGTAAAGTTATTTATAAGGAATGACCAACAAAGTGAAAATATATTTAGTAACAAAAACAATCATTTTATTAATCGGTTAAAACTTATTTGAATTCAATACTTTATATACACAAACTTTAAGACCAGATATTCGGGTGAAGGAGTGATCGGTTGACATAATTTTTATATTTATATTCTATCGACCAAATGATGGATTATATAATTTTTGATATTTTTAAAAATGAGATCCAATTATCGATTTCTATTGAATGAAATTATTAATAATTATTTGTTGATATGTTTACCATTTCTTAAATATTTCACTCAAAACCAAATGTAAGTTCAGTCAACAACAAACAAATTATTTTAGATTTATTGCTTTATTTTAGCAAGATGCTAACATTTTTGTGAGAATTGAGTAGAGATAGAGTTATAATAATGTATCCTGTTATATATAAGAATGTTTCTAAAAAAGGTAATTACCGGAAAGTATACCCACGACGGCAAGTCTTTGACAGCACAATTTATTGCCATTTTCTCATTCAGTGCGATATTTCTCTGGAGATTCACTTTTTTTGATTGTTTTTCCATATATTTATAACGAAGTGTATAAACAAAACACCCGATGAGAGGCCACGCAATACTTAGACCACTCCAACCAAATACATAACCGCTGAACACAATTCCAAATACTTTTAAAAACTTCTTCGAGAGTTGAAGTAATTCGAGTTCGCTCTCACTATTATTATTGTCTTTATTAACAGATTTCTCCATTTATTTTGATTGTCTTCACTCTATTTATTAAAAAATTAAGTAATTTTATGTACGAATTGAGTTATTTTTGTTTCAAAATGAGATTTTTTTTAACTTATTCTCAAAATCAAACATTTATTTATAACTTATGATTCAGTAAAAGGAGTGTTAATCGAAATCTGTTTTATTTTATTACAGCAAAACATTTGAATATTCGTTGAAATAAACTTCACTTTTAATAACTAAACGTTAAATTTTGTGACAAAAATTCTTTTTCTTTTTAAATAAATCCTAACCTAAACTAACATAACATAAATAATATAATATAATAGAGTAATAAAGATTAGATCCTAAAAAACATTATTGCCTTGAAAGTAGTACCACCTCTTTATGATCACATTCTATAGCGCATATCCTTCACATATATCTTCATTGAAAATAAATTCTGTATTCATTAGAAACAAATGGTTACCATATTTTCTCAATTTTTAATTAATTCTTATTTACTTTATTTACGTTTTTCTGTTTTAGAGACTAATTGGTTGTTATTAAAGTCGTTTTATTTTGTTTACATAAACTATAAGACATTTTTTGTGGAAAATATTATTTGAATTATAATGGAATTAAGTGAAGAAAAGTTGTCTACAATTTATTCTTTGAATGATTGCATCGATTGGCTCAAAGAAAACAGTTATGCCTCAACTTCTTTGCAATTTTCAAAGGAATCACTAGAATTCAGTTCAAGAATATGTTTATATTTGAAGAAACGAACTCAAACTCAGTTTTATATATCGCATTCAATGATGTGTTGTGTCGACTATCTATCGGTCCAACACTTAAATGATTCAGTCGTCGATTCTATCATTTTCTTCGGAAATGTTTGTTTAACTGAATCCCAATTCAGTGATTCTCTTCCAGTTTTATACGTATTTCCACAATATTGTGAGTCATATCATTCAAAATCTGATGATTTCCGGTCCATCGGTTACACTAAAATCAGTTTCTGAAGAAAGTATTTAAAGAATTTAAAAATATTAATAAAATAAATTTTAGTTGAATTCTAAGAATGTTTTCACAATTTAGTTGAAACTGATTTTATTGTATATCCTGTGAGCGACCGTTTCATCACATTATTTATCAATTATTTTAATAAATTAATTTCAATATTTCAGGTGAAGAACAGTCTCTAAAATTCATCGAAACCTCAATAAATGCAATGAAATCAAAGAATACTCTTATTCTTTACGAAACTTTTAATGCATTTTATGCTTTAGAATTGATGTCCAAAATTAGTGAAAACAAAGAAATTGATAGAAATGTTTCGGTCGGAAAACTCAAAACAATTTCTGAAAAATGGAATTTCACTAAAAATATTTCAAAAGCAATAATTGAGTCAAATAGTTGTTTCTCTTTGGGTCCCTTTTCATTACCCAACAAATTAGAAAGTTTTGAATTAGTGGTATATTTGGGTCAGTCCTCACCATTAGAATTAAGACTCAATTGTCAAAAACTTTTAGAGATTGACGTCAAGAATAGAACTGAACGAATCATTTACTCCAATAAAGAGCTTCGAAAAAGAGTGGCTTTAATTGAAAAATTCAAACAAAAATCCTGTCAATCGATTGGAATTGTTTTCACGAATCCATTACCGAATGTAAACCAATTTTTTATTGACAGCAAAAAGTTGGCCAAAAAACTGAAGAAAAAAGTTTATTTGATATCACTTTTATTAACTATCGATGAATACAAATTAGGAAATTTCCCGGAATTGAATGCATTTGTTGTCGTCAACTCATGTTTTTGTTCGTCTGCACTCAATTCCATTAATTATTGTCTTCCAGTTTTAAATTGGACTGAGTTTGAGATGTCAGCCAAAATTGCAAAAGAGTACGGAGGGGTTCAATGGAATCATAATTTAGATGAACTCATCTCAGACTCAGATGAGTCCGATGTCAATGAATTGAGTAATCAATTGATTCAAACAGAAGTTTTCGATACAAATAAATGGTTTGGACTCGAAGTTAACGCCGGCGATAGAGAACCGGCAGTCGTTAAAAGTGGCCAAAAAGGAATTCCTTCTCTCTATGAAAATGAGAATCTTTTTTAAAGTTTTCATTGTTTTATATACAAATCGCTCGGATAATACATATAACAATACTATAACAGTGATGTATTTAACTACCTTGGTTAATTTTTTGTCAAATATAAAATTGTGTTCTTGCTAAAATTGAAAAATTATAACAAAATGTTTAAACTTTTTTTTATTAAAAAATAGTTATTCATTTGAAACTTGAATTTAATAAAAATAAAATTTAAGTTTTGATACATTTTATAACATAAATAAAATTTTTAATGAAATTATTTTTTTGGTTAAAACAAAAGGATTTTCTTATATTTTTTATTATACTTTAGTTATACTATTGATCGGAGATTTTATTGAGTATTCATTATAAATATATTGAAACTACAAAATTGCCTTAAAAATTAACTGTAATCTATTATAAATGTAATTCATATTTAAATAGAAGACATTATTTTAAATAATTTAATCTAAATATACTCTAAAACAAAGTGGTTAGAAGGCGTCAAAGTTGAACTTAATTTTTCCATACATACATACTGTATATAGATTCCTACTAAATTTAATTCGAGCATGCTGATTATGTGAAAGTTAAAAAATCTGTAACCATAATACCATAGATGGCTAAAGGGGCCGCTCCCAGGGGGTATTCCCCCTCTCTGGAAAAAAACCTTAACAGACCTAGTGCTTGTCTATAGACGTAATGTTAAAGGTTTCAATGTTCCAGGGGGTATTTTGAAATATCCCCTTTTAGCCATCTATGCATAATACTATTATTAATAGATTTTAAGTAATTGAAGAAAAACTTAAATTTTTCGGAAAAAAAAGGCTAAAGTTTTAAAATAGATTATATTAAAGAATATTTTAACTATAATTTAATTACTTTTATTAATCTATAAGATAATTTTTGTAGCAAGACCAATGCCAAAAACACGATTAGAGAGCTTTTAAATTCACAACTTTTAAAAATAGAGTAGACTATCGATTATTCAAGCTATGACTAAAGCTCTGCCTTTTGTGTACAAAAATTATGCTGTACCTTTGTTAAGGTATACCTTAAATAGTAAACAGTCTGTATACTAGTCACTATTATAGTAAACTAACGAATTTTGTTTATGTAGAGTTCAAAATTATAACACAAATTAATAAAACTGTATTTAAACTCAATTTTGTTAACAATCAGATCTTTTGGTTATACTTTTGTTAACAATTTGTTTCGTATCAAAATTGATTTAATTATAGAAATATTTTTTATAATCTTTGTATTATCAAAATCTTTGTTATTTAATTAAATGTCCAAATTTTAAGTTGGAAAATGTGGACTCTTTGGTGAAATGAACTAATTATTTGAAATAAATACGATATAATTATAGATAAAAAAAAGTTATCTAATAAAGTGTTATTATTAGTGAAGAATTTAATCTAAAGATTTATCGCAATATTATTTGAATTAAAGTGAAAATAAAAAATAGAATTAAATATTCAAAAGAATTATGAGATCAACAAATCGCTTAAATTATTGATATTATATTATTAATATTGAAAATAAAGAGAATTAATATTAAAGTAATAGAGTTTCAATCAGAACATCTTCTTTAGAAAGCAATTGATTTTAAATATTACAAGGGCATATACTCTGGCCCTATAGGAACTTTATATTATTAAATCCTCTAGTTATCCTCTTCCAAACTTTTTAACATTAAATTTATTCATTTCTTTGTTCATGCTACAATAATATCCCCAATCACTTTAGCAGTATGATGCTAAGAGATTATACATAATAAGGACATATGGACATGAATCATGTCACATGGTCCTTTTGCATGTAAAGCTTGTCTCGTTTGTTAACGTAAGGATTTTGGACTTCATATTTATTTTTAATTTATTCTTACAAACAGTACGTATATTACTTAATATGAAAACATTAAATGTAATAATTTATGTAATTTTATTGAATGCTTACGTTAACAAAGGAGACAGTGCTTTATAGCGACAATTATAGAATCTAAACAATGAAAATGTGTATAATTGGGAGACAGTCCCCCAAAGAGTGCCCCAAAGAGTTCCCCAAACATTCCCCCAAAAGAGTGTTTTGTTGTAGACGTTGCCATCAATTACTCGTTGAGTCATTTAATTGTTTCTTAATTTTTAATTGTTTTTTGTGTTTTTACTCATTTTTAACGATTTATTATCGTTTTGTTATTAAATTGAGTGATAAGTGTTTAGATATTTTAATTGAAATCAATGGCCAAAACATACGATTATTTATTTAAACTTTTATTAATCGGTGACTCAGGAGTGGGAAAGACTTGTATTCTCTTCCGTTTCTCTGAAGACGCTTTCAATACAACATTTATATCAACAATCGGTCAGTCATTAACTCATTGAAACACTTATTGTTTGTTTTAAAGGAATAATTCGTTGTTTTAAATGTTTTTAATTTAAAAACGATTCAAACATTTTGTTTGACTTTTATGTCAAAAATTGAATTCTTTTCTCTAATTTGAGTTTTAATTAATTAATTAATTGTTTTAATGTTTTAAAAGGTATTGACTTTAAGATAAGAACCATAGAATTGGACGGAAAGAAAATAAAGCTTCAAATATGGGATACCGCTGGACAGGAAAGGTTTAGGACAATCACAACGGCATATTATAGAGGTGCCATGGGCATTATGCTTGTCTATGATGTCACTAATGACAAGTCTTTTGAAAATATCAAAAATTGGATCCGAAATATTGAAGAACACGCGTCCAGTGATGTCGAGAAAATGATTTTAGGCAACAAATGTGATGTTCACGAAAGAAGACAAGTCTCACGTGAAAGAGGAGAACAGTTGGCCATTGAGTACGGCATCAAATTTATGGAAACCAGTGCTAAGGCCAGTGTTAACGTTGAAGAGGCCTTCTTTACGTTAGCCAAAGACATCAAAACCAAAATGGAAAAGAAACTCGTGAGTCATCCCATTGTTTGCACCCTTTCTTTCATTTTGTTTATAAATATTCTTCTCTTTATATTTCTCTATACTTTTCTTTTGATGGCTTTCTTTTCAATAGAAGGTATGACTCTATGACTTCACTCTTTTCAAAATCTATTTATTATAATATATTTATTTATTGAATTTGTTTTGTTTCGTCTTGTCTTGTGTTAGGAAGCGTCGAACCCAACGCGAGGCAGTCATCACTTGAGAGCCAATGAGCCAACAAAAAGACAGTCCAAAGGATGGTTTTGTTCAATACTCTAAAGATTTATTTTAATATACATTATATATGTTTTTATTCAAACGAACCGACAAAAAGAACTCTAAATTTGTTAATAATTTAATTTTTATTTTTAGTTTCATATAAATTAAAGTCTATTTTTTGAGAATCAATAGACAAATGATGAGAACAAATGAACAAAAGTTTTTATTTTAGATATTATCCAAAACACTGACAAATTCTGAGTCCTTTTTCTCCGTTCGAATTCATTTATAATTAATTTTTTTTTTATTAATATCGAGGATATCGACTATAATTAGACAAATAAACAAAACTCGAATCTATTGATGAGTGCCTTTCAATGCCTTCATTTAAATAGAGTTCATAAGAATTGTTATAATATTTAATATAATTTACGATAATATAAATGACATTTTTATTTGATTTGATTTTTTAAATGAAAACTATTGGATATCCTTTTATGTCATTCCAAGTGTTGATTATTTCAGATTAAAAACTTTTTCTAATATATATTTTAATTTTTTAAATCATTCGTTAATTTTTAAGAAAATAATTGATGTCTGAAATAATAATTCTTTTGTATTATAATCTTTTGTAGAATTATTTAATCGTTTAAATGATTAACAAAACAATAACTTAAAAGAATATTAAAAGAGATTTATATAATTTATTATTAAAGACTAATTGAGTCTTCAAATCAATTCAAGTTTTTTAGGCTTAACTAACCTTTTATTTAATTTATGAAATGATTTTCTAAATAAACTAAATTTTAGTCAACTAAACAAAATTCTTGACAACTCTTTCCAATGGGTTTAGAATTAAGTTTTTTTTTATTTAATTATAAATAAAGAAATTTTATATATTTCTAAACTAAACTGATTTTCAGTCAAAGTTTATAAAAGGGATTATATTTATATTTATGTTAAACTTGTTTTAAGTTTCAAAAATTGTTTATTTTTTAGAATAATTGAATTACTATGATTTGCAAGATTATAAATATTAGAATATTTGAGCCAAAACTAAATTCAATTCGATATTTAAAAATCAATTTCTTGTGAAACTCAAAGTGACTTTAATTTGTGTTCTATAAAAGCTTTAATTACATAACACTTAAGACATTATAGAAATAGAATTAAAGTTTTTTTCAGTCAAAGTCAAAGTCAAAACAGTCGTCATTAGCGCCAAAATGTCTCTCAAGTCGTTAAATAAGTTTAAGAAATAAAAATTATCGTTAATTGTTTTGAAGGTTAACCTTATCTCCAGATTTATGTTTCAGATTAAAGTACATTAAAGTTAAAAAATGATCATGCTAACTTTACAAAACATATAATGAGAGTATCAAATTCAATATTTTAAGTAAACAAGTTTTAAAATATTAAAACTTATGTTTATATTCCAATTATAGTTTTAAAAGCAATTACTTAACAATAATAAAGGTTTTACTTTAAGGCGTTTAAGGCTAAGGAAATGGGAAAATCTGTCGTCGATTTACTATCGATCCATTGATTAAAATATATAATAATTTTGAGTCATTAATCAAATAATTATTATTTCGTTAACTTTCAACGATTTTGTTATAAATGTTTTTTAATGAAACCCAAGAAATTGTTTGGCCTTCGATTTAATTTTGATGTCTTTTTAGTTTTTTTTTAAAGAAAACAAATGAAAATATTTTGACTTAAATACCAAAAATATAAGAAAATGCAATTTCCGGGGAATTATTGACAAAAACTTTAAATTTCGCTAATTTTTTCACTAAATTATGTGCCATAAAATGTCACTATTTTTAACTTTTCCTAAAAGTTGAGTCAGTGATGAAAAAATCATACATTTTTGACAAACGAATGGAAAGGCTTTGGATTTTCATTTAGTTTTAAATGGATTTAAATTTAGAAATTTACGGCTCATAACTATTTAAAGTTACAGTCATTTATCAATTGAGTAAAGCATGACTTGTGTTTACTAACAGATAGACTGAAGTAATTTTATAAGAAATTAACGTCAAAGAGTCTGAACATGGGTTATACAGTATAACCCAGATTTATAACGTAAAACTTATACGTTACATTAGAGTAGAATTTAAGGTAGTTTAATTAGTAAGCCTTCCTTAACCATTGCTAAGGGTATAATAAATAGTTATTAATAGATCATTGAATTTTCGGGGGTTCGGAGTATAAATAGGCCAAAATTGGGAATATAAACATAAATTTTTAATTAATTTAATGAATGAATGATTGAAATGAACCGTAAAATGAAAATTATACGTAAAATTCACCTAAAATATCAAATAAGGTCACTGATGGCCATTCATCATAGTTGAAACAAAATTATATTGAAACGACAAAATTCCATCAAAAGTTAACTATAATTATTTATTATAAATTTTATTTAAAGATTAAGTAGAGGACATCATATGAATTAATTTGATCCAGGTTCCATCCAAATATACCCAGGGATAAAATCGGTAGAGGGCGTGAAAGTTTAAATTTTTTTCTTAATATATCAAGAAAATATACATCGCTTCCTACTAATTCGAGCATGCTGATTACGAATATGAAATCTGTGGCTATAACATATTTTAATTAATTGAGGGAAAACTTCAATTCTTTTCGAAAATCATGCTGAAGCTATCTGTGATTTTAAAATAGATTAAACTAAACAATATTTTGTTTAATAATTTATAATAATTACAAATTTTAAGTAAGAACAAATTCCAAAATTCACCCTAGAGGGCTTTTAAATTTGAAAGATTTAAGAAAATAACTAAGTTTTAATATATATAACTTTTAAACAATTATTTTAACTTATAATTCAATAAAATAATATTACACATATTTGCAATTTGATTAAAATGAAAATTTTATCTCTTAAACTGATCCACCAATTGCAATAACCCTTAAAACAGGAAGATTTAATTATTTTTATTTAATTCAATTGGTGAAAAAACCCTTAAATTTATAAACTTTTTGTATATTTTTTGATACAAATAGAAGTTTTTTCAATTACTTAAAATCTAGTATTATTATAGATTTTTAGCTTTCATATTCGTAACCAGCATACTCGAATTAGCAGGAATCCATATAAATATTGTTGTCTTTCTCAAATTTTTTCTTCAACTTTGAAGCCCTCTAGCGGGGAAATGGACTGGCTGGGTGTTATGGTTATTTAATATTATTTGTTCTCTAGATCTCCTCTACCAACCATTTTATGCTTAGCCTTCTCTTTAAAAAACCCACAATAATATCCCTAATCACTATAGCAATATTATGTTAAGGTCCTATGCATGGGACTTTTGCCCTTAGCAAAATAACTGATAGTTAAAAATTATTATAATTTTATATTTAATGTATAGATTGCTTTTCATATAATTTTTAGATTTAGAAAAGAATTCAAAACCATATCTGATATTTTGTATTTGATGAATAGACGATATCGTTTTGAACTTATTTGTGTCACTTTTTAATCAAAATTAAGATAAAGTCTCAAAATGACTTCAATTATTATTGAAAATCATATAAAAAGCTAATTTTTATATTTTCTGCCATTTTTAGGATTTTTCATAGTTTTGACCAAAATGTGTCGAGTAACTAAGTTGTTCAATATAAAGTGCTTTAATCATATATTACAAAAATTTTATGTAAAAGATGATCTAGATTTTCATAATGTTAATCTATGGGAAATTTTTGATATTCAAATTACTAGAAGCTTATCAAATTAAAATAGAAGTCTTCTTCTATTGTACACAATCATAGAATCATAAATAATGTGGAAGTAAACCATTAAATTTTGCCCCTTTAAAACCATATAAAAAATATTATTTATAAATGAATGTTATAATTTTTAAAAACTTATTAATACGTCCCATACTTTTATTTAATAAATGTTTTTTAAATTGTCAAAATATCTTTAATAGAGAATTTTGAGAAAATTAAGTTTGAATCTTCCAGCTACTTATTATCCACCCTGTATTTTAGATTCTAATATTTGATTCACATATTTTCTACTTAAGTAGTTATGTATACTTTTAATATTTAATGAAATATTATTTATTCTTTGATAAATTAAAATGAGATATTTATATAATTAATTATTGAAACAATTAATAACTTTATAATAATTATATTCTGATTATAAAATATAACTTTTGAGTACAACTGTCTTCACTAATATCTTGGGTTTACTAATTTGTTGATACAATCAGAACTTTACTTAAATGATAAATGACTGTATTATTCCTATTATTAACGAATAACCTTAACTAAAATCATTAAAAATTGACTTTTTATAACTTTTGATATCAAAATTAGAATTTATTAACTTTTATTATATAAATCAGTACTTAAAATTAACCAAGGACCTATCTTGTTTTAAGAATTTATGACTTAAAATTTCGTTTAAAATTATTAAAAGCAGTCACTAATGAATTTACCATGCTAGAATATTTTTTAAAAAATCAACAAATTATACAAGACAAACCAAAAAAAACTAAATAATTTACAAATTAAGATTGACCATGGTCATGCATTTATTGTCTTATCCTTAGATATATATAATTATAAGAACTAATATTTCTTTTAACTTTAAAATGTATTTTCTAACAGATTTTGAATTTTATTTTAAATTTGATTTCAGACAATTTAATGAAAGAATTGTAGCGCAGAGAACACTAATACCACTACCACTACAACTACCGCTATCACTACTATCACTACTATTAACAGCACTCAATAATTATCTATTTGTTGAACACTTTTCCGTATTATTGAATTTTTAAGACTTTTGGCAACTGAGGAACTCTTCCACTATTTAAACGTTTTTAGTATAAAAACCTACTATTAAAATGTTTTTAGTATAAAATTAATATAAAATGAATACATTTTTAACAATTCATCGAATAATAATTAACTAAATTATAGTTAAAATTAATTTAGAATCTAATGTAGAATAATATAAAATTTAGATAATTAAATATAATTTCTGTTCATTATACAGATAGTTGCCAATAAAGTCAACCATTTATATAATAATTTCAATATTGTCAACCAAACATAAAAACCAAAATCCTTTTTATAGATGAACATAATAAAAATGTACGCTTAAAATCAAAGTGAATAACATCAATAACTGTTTACTTTATCGTCAACTAAGAAGTCAAAAATCAAACCTATAATTTGGGTATAATTTATAACTTATAAAAAATGATGCTTTAGATCTACACTTTTTTCAACTATTTTTATTCAAATTTTTCTTTAGTTAATTGAAAGCATTTAATCAATAATTCATTATTTATACTTTTAAACATAATAGCGGTCAGAAAATTAATAAATTATTAGAAGTTTAAAATTATCAAGTTAATTTGAGTGAGAAAAAGATTCAATTATTAAATGATTAATTCTTTTAATAATAATGTTTGTGTAAAATTTAGGAATAAATAGCTGAAAATACTTTTAAAATTTTTAAACAAGCAAAAATATTCTTTTTATCAATAATTGTTTATCAAATATTATAATGAATTTTATGGTCAACTTTTTTCTACAAAAGCAACACTACTATATATAATATGAAATTGTCTTATTAGTAGCGTTGTTACTGACTGTACTATAGTTGTAATATAGTATTATAGTTGAGATCTCAGTGATGGCCACGGTTTTTAATTCATATTACAGTCTTATAAAATAATTCAAAATCACAGCATTAAAACAAGGTTTGAGGCAAAGCCCATAATCACTACATTTACGAGCTTCTATCAATATAATTTAATAACAACTATATTTATTGAAGTTAAAAATATAATCAAGCATTTTAAAAAGATTCCTATGAAAGTTAGAGTTTCCTTGTTTCTAGTACTTTGTAATTTGATATGAAAATGATTGGCCATGAGAGCAAAGCCTACCACTCCTTTCCTTTTCTAACAAAAAGACGTAATTTCCCAGTTACTAATAAAAAGTTTAGTTTCAAAAGGAGGATATCACAGCCTACACACATTTCTCTTTTTCTATAAAAGAGACGAAATTCCCCGTTAATATCAAAAGATTAGTCAAAAGAAAAGTTTATCACAGTTTACACTTTTCTCTTCTAATTTACCAAAAAGCTAACTTTCCCCGTTATAAACAAAAGAGTTTGTCTCAAGAGAAGGATATCAAAGCCAAAACAAACCCCTCCTTTTATCAAAAAGACAAAATTTTTCAGTTACTATCAAGAGGTTTGTTCTCCAGAAAAGGAGATAAGAGCCTACTCACACATACACACACTTTATCGCTTCTATCAAAAAGACGAAATTTTTCCGTTTCTATCAAAAAGGTTGGCCAAAAAAGGATATACCAACCTACCACTCCCTTACGTTTCTTTTAAAAAACAAAATTTTCCCGTTGCTAACAAAAGGGTTGTCCCCCAGAGGAGGATTTAAGAGCCTATACACATACTTTCACTACTATCCAAAAGATGAAATTTTCCATTAATATCAAAAAGGTTGTTCAAAAGAGAAGTATATTACAACTTACAAACTCTTTTCCGTTACTTTAAAAAGACGAAATTTCCCCATTACTAACAAAAGAGTTGTCCCCAGAAAAGGATTTAAGAGACAACACACAATCTTTCGCTTCTATCCAAAAGACGAAATTTTCCGTTAATATCAAAAAGGGTTTTCAAAGGATAAGGTTGTTACTGACTACCACGCCATTTCGTTTATTTCAAAAAGAATTTTCCTCGTTACTAAAAAAAGGGTTGGCCACTAGAGAAGGATATCACAGCCTACAACTTCCTTACGTTTCTATCAAATAGATAAAATTTCCCGCTTTTAAAAAAAAGGGTTGGCCACCAAAGAACGAAATCACAGCATACCATTATCTTCCGTTTCTTTCAAAAAGGCGAAATTTCTCCTTTACTATCAAACAGGTAAAGTTCCATGGAGAGCAAGCTTCCCAATTTTTTGTTTATATCAAAACGACAAAATAATCCCCTTACAAACAAAAGGTTTGATCTTTAGAGAAGGATAGCATAGCCTACACTAATTTATTTCTGTGAAAAAGAAAAAAATCCCCATTACTAAAAAAAGAATTGGTTAAAAGA
>JAQFZM010001932.1:0-15646 GCA_034695785.1 Galumna obvia | reverse complement strand
ATTAAATACAGACATCACAACACTTATGACATTCCGGGCCTAACATTCTGTGGACCAAAACTACAATTTATTAATAAATAAGTGATGAAAAGAAATACAAAGAAATAAACATTTATTTGAATTTCGAAACAAAAAACAAAATATTTTTTCAATAAAATTAATTTTAAATATAAACTGAATTTTTAACGCTTTTCACTGTTTAAAGAAGAGGTTTGAGGTGTAGTGCCATCCGTTGAAACAGAAGAAACCAAAGAAACCGAAGAAATTTGACTTTTAATGTCTAATTCCTCTTCTTTTGACTCTTTTTGAAAGTATTGACAACATTTGAATATAATTGAGGACAGAATAAACCAAATGCCCAAAACAATAGCCATCGAAACAATTACTATTAAAATCCAATAAAACTTATTTTGTGATTCTATGCTTTCAATAGTATTAAACCAAATGAGTATAACTGTTACCACTTGTAAAGCAAATGACAATACAATAGTCATACTATTGATATACTTTAAGATATACTTCCATTTTTTAAGAGCTCTTTTTGAGTCGAGTTTCTCTTCATATGAAAACTTTTTGACAAAATATTTATAAACAATAATATAAAGCGATTGACAGAAGAGTCCAATCAATGAACTAATGATTATTGTCTTTACTATCCATAGAAACGGCGATTCCATTGAAGTTATGTCTAAAAGTATTTTAGCACTCAATCCAATCACTGATGTCGTCATTAATATAATAACAAGAGTTTCCCAAAGTTCTAGTGTTGGGATCGGAACCGATGGATAAGTAATGACTTTATTCTGGTATTCAATTAAAACTTTTGGTTTTCTTTGGATGTAATCAAAGATTTGCATAAATTGTATTTCTTTTTGTATTTCTTTTTGTTTGTCTTTAATTAAATCATAAACTTTGAGCCAAAAAAGAAATATTTTTGTATTAACTCTTCCCGTATGTGATATCTTAATGGACTCAACTCTTGGAAGTGGTGTTAATCTGGCCATAAGTATCTTCATATAAGAGTCAACCGGGTCTTTGAATCTCAAACAAGAGAAACGAATCTGATTTCCGATTGGATTAGTATTTGGACCGAAGAGTTCGATATCGATATTTGTGTTATTGAAGTCAAACTCATTTGAAGCGCAACCGATTCGGAACAGAATAATGTACTGATGGTTGAAATTACGGGAACTACACATCACATGACATACCTGTTGTTCGATATCATCTCTTTTATTCTTTATTACGTATTTAATCAAATAAATCACAGAAAGTATTATATAGTTTATGAAAAAGAAAGCTATGAATAGGACAGTAGTTATGGTACGCTCTTGACTTTCATACATTTGTGGCCAAACTTTTATGATTTACACAAAGATATTGAGATTTAAATACTAATAATTTCTGATAAAATGAATAGTTTTTGAATAATAATAAGAAAAGTGTTTTAAACGCGAATACAAACTCTTATAAAACTTGATTTCCGTTAAATAATTTTTAAAACAATTTAAATGAATATTAAACTCAATTGAAATGCGATTAACATTAGAGCGAGAATTTGAAACTAAATATCAGTTTAATTATCGGACAAAAGTTGTCCACAATTTCTAATATAGTGTTTGAAAGTCTATAAAACAGTTAAAGTGGATATCTTTCCCGTTATAGACATTAATGAGGAAAAAATGGATGACAACACAGACTATTATATTAAGATATTCTTCTGGAGTTTGGGTACATTAGTAGTGATACTCTTTTGTTGTTTGTGTTTCGATGGGATTTGATATAAATATTAGTTTAAATAAAATTAATTTGATATTCAAGTTCCCTATTACCTCGCACCAGATTGTGTGCCGGTATAGACAGAGAACATAGTTTTGGGAAAATTAAAAGAAAACACTTATATAGGAATGTGTGGTTAAGTGGAGTAATATTTCAATTATTAAAGAATTCTTTAAAATATTTGAATAAAATATCATTTTTCAGATTTTCTAATCAAAAGATATATTATAAGTAAAATATATCTCAAATTTTAACTCTATTTTTAACTAATTATTTTGTGTCACATTTATTATCCAATCCATTATCATTGGCACCCAGGCTATATAGGAGAGCCTCTCCTTGACATTAAGTTTGGTTTCCATATAACCAAGTTTGTTATTGTCAGGCACAGCATAAAACCCATTGTAAACATCAAACTGACAATCATATGAGTCTACGAAATCTTTGGGCTTCGGATTTGGGTTAGAAATGTAGTTTATATGCGCTCCACTAAGTATACCAATGAGAACAGCACGACCATGGTGGTATTGCCACACTGGGGAACCGAAATCAGCCTAAAGTCATAGAAAAGTGATATAAAACTTATAATTCAATTCTAAAGAATTGAGTCAAAACACACTCTAATGTATAATTACATGACTTTTAAAAGATATGACTTTAATTAAAAATAATTACCACACAAATCCTCTGTTTGCCTAAACTCTTGCCAAAAATATAACCTTGCCAAATAAAGTCACTACCGTTGAGAGAAGTAAATTTTCCAAATTGAGTTTCAATAAATTTTGAATTAGAGGACACTTTAAGGTTAGAGATTTTTAATCTTTTCATTTCATTTGTTGTATACCATCCACTAATCATTGCATACTGTTCTTCAATGTAAGTGAAATTCCTCTGAGGGGGTAAACATATGCTGTTCACATTTCCGGGTGAAGTAGGAATAGGTTTACGTAGTTTTAATAAACCAAGATCATAACTTGCATTCTTAGTGTTATTTTTAAACATTGGGTGGATATGAAGATTTGGTTTAGAAGTTAGGTATTGACCCCCAGTCAGCATATAATTCAATTCTTTTACAGGATTTTCAAATATAATGAAATCACTTAAGAGTAAACCTCCATATCTTTATGGGATTGAATTCACAAATTATTGTTTTATAATATAATCAGTTATGACCAGAGTTGGCAAGTAGTTAACCGAATTACCCTTTGGAGTGAAACATCGGCAAAATACCCCTCTTAGACGAGAGTCAGAGAACCCCTCCCTTAGAGCAGGAGAGGAGAAAAAGGGGAAAAATAAGAAAAATATCAATAAAAAACTGCTAAGAAAATAAACCTCAAAAATGGAAAAAATAGTCAAAAATCGTGTTTTTAAGTGAAAAATGTTGATTCTATAACTTTATGAAAATTTTACAAAATTGCCTTTTTTGTCGAATACTTAGTTTCTAGCATTAATTTTGATAAAACACATTAGACTCTAATGATTAGTGTATGACTAAATATAATCAAAAACGTCTTAATTTGACGTTTTATGATATTTTAAACAATTTTTGGTTATTTTCAAAATACCCTCTTATGCCCCCTTTTAGATCGAGGTCTTTAACCTTCCCTGGTTATGACTATATTGGATATTTCAAAATAAAAGTTGCAAGGATGGGTATCCCTGAAATAAAGTTTAAAAATTGGAACCAAACAAAGAAATTGGAGAAAACAAATTAGTTTTTAGTTTTAGTAAATCTTAGAAAAATATCAGAAATTATGACTCTTTGTATAGGAATGTACTTTAAATGAATAATTATAGGCTTTTAAAGCAAATTTAAAAATTTTCAAAATATTCGCCCTCTTATAGCCTCCAAGTTTGAAGTAAAATACCTATTCTTGATAACCCCTTAAATCTGCCACTTTAGTCATAACTGGTAACTGTTATAAATATTTTTATTTTTCGGATATTATATTTAAATATATATATATGAATGAAAATTAATAATAAAATTTAAAAAAATTAGTTATAAATATAATTACTTATCGGTTAGACATTTAGCTGATGTCAATACCCACCACTCAGACAATAAAACACCACCACATAAAAATTCCCTTCATTTTTCAATTAAGTATTCATTTAAAGTGATTTTGTATATTATGTATATATTATTAATTTACCTTGTATAAAAGCCTCGTATAAGCACAGACCATGGTGATTCTCCAAGTATAGCATTTCTTGTGTCTTTCAAATTCAATGGCAGGACGTCATGATATTTGAAACAACCCTTTAGGTCTGATGTGAAGAGAGAAATACCACAACTTTTGTCATTAAGATTAGTGTAATTTCCAATAACTTCACTGCAATCGTACACTGAATTACCTATCAATCAATCAATAGATTCATAGTTTTGTTTTAATTCAATTTGTGTTAAGTACTGACCAAAAATCATAAACAATACAATTGTTATTAAAATAGAAAACATTTTATTTAGTTTTTAAGAAAAGTCTTTATATAAGAGAAACCAAAATAAAAATAACTTTATTATTGAAACTAATATTAATTTATATTTAACTGAATTTAAGCTGAAATTCAAGTATTAAACGATTTATATTACAATTATAATATAATTCTATTAAATACAGTACTCAATCAATAATTTTAACAAACCTTTAATTTTAACCAAATATGAAAACAAAATCCCATTGAAATGCATATAAAAGTGATACCAATAATTTTAATTAAACTTTCTAAAGCGGAAAATAAAACTTATATTTAAGTAATTAATTTGTCTTGTTGAAAAAATCATTTTAAGAAAAAATTGTGTAATAAATTGAATAAAAATTAACTATTTAATTTAAACTTTAAGAAATTAATGTTAAATTTATAAAGGAGTTTAAATGAAAATAAATCTCAATTGATTAAATATTCGTTTTATATTAAATATATAAATAATATATACAATCAATGAAAAAGGGCTTACAATTAAAATAAAAATGAATAAGTTTTCTTTATGAATACTATAGTGTATAATAGTTAATAATCTTTATTATGGGATATTACCATAGACGAAAACTCAAATTGACAGTTGAATATGCAATATTCAAATTGTTTATACACTCAAAACACAAAACTCAAACAAAACACGGAATAAACCAATATTATCAAATATGATCAGTGTAAAGTGGCAGGCGCAATATTCTGTGCCACCTGATCAGTTATTCCCAGAATTCCCTGAATCGATGGGGAAGTGTCTCGTGAACTCTGACGTCACTCAAATGCGTAGGTATTAAATAGTGACTCAATCGTGGACTCAATCGTTGTCCAGAGTCTATGAAATAATGTCTCGAAGTGTATAACAACTACTATGGCTCGGAATTAGGGGTATGTCCTTTGGTCAGACACGAAGTGTGCGACAATTATCGTAATTATTCACAAATTCAAAGCAAATATTAAAATAAAACGAATTAAATGATAAAAACCGAAAACAAACGTAACTTAAAATATAAAATATTAACAAACGTTTAACAAAAGATAAAAATCAGTCCTCTCGGGACGTATTCAACCGTAGAGAGACTGCGAGTTCTTCGGGAAGAACTAACGCGTGAGTCGGGACCTATTCTACCGAAACACGACTTGTATAAAGTCCGAGACCAGAACCTATTCAATGGTCATCGTATAAACTTGTAGTGAAAGGCCTCTCAGGCCGAGCCTCTATACTTTCGATACGAGACAACTGCACAGTATGAAAGCGGATTAGAAACTGTTTTAATAATACAAAATGTGTTCGTCTCAACACATCGGGTGTTGAGACACGAGTTTACATTTTTGATAAAAAATCACATAAAATGAGAAATCGTATAAAAGTTTAAATATTTTCCGAAAATGAATAGTTTGACTAAAAGTTTAAAATGACTACAAATGAGTATTAATTAAGTTTAAAAATTTAGTGTCAAAGAATATTATGACGTCATTTTTAGCTCTGATCAAATGTGAAGACCACTGTATTGTTGTTTGAATCCGTGAAAGTATTGAATAAAAGCGTAATTTATGTATTAATTGAGGGCTTATTTGAAGGAGAATCCAATGAAAGGATAAATAATTTGTTTGAAATAATCGGTAAACGATATGTTCAGCCGAAGTATTCACGCGGACCACAAAGACTTAATCCATGACATCGCTTATGATTATTATGGACGTCGTTTGGCGACCTGTTCTTCAGACCAAAGCGTTAAAGTGGAGTACAAAACACTTTTGCTTTGATTTTCATTTCTATTTTCATTTTCTTCAGGTTTGGGACATCGGAGAAGACAATCAATGGGTCTGCACCGCCTCTTGGAAGACACACTCGGGTTCAGTATGGAAAGTGACCTGGGCTCATCCTGAATTTGGACAGATATTAGCCACCAGTTCTTTTGACAGAACAGCCATTGTTTGGGAAGAAATGAGTACTTAATTTAAATGATTTTTGTATTTCGATTCAATGATTATATGTTTAGTCGCCGACAATAATAACGGGGAAAGGAATCAATCGGTTTGGATTAAAAGACACAGTTTTGTCGACAGTCGGACCTCTGTTACAGACGTAAAATTTGCTCCAAAACACGCGGGACTTCTGTTGGCGACCTGTTCTTCAGATGGAATCGTTAGGATATATGAGGCGCCAGACGTCATGAATGTGAGCCAATGGTCGGTTCAATACGAGATTGTCTGCAACAAAGCCTGCAGTTCACTGACGTGGAACCCATCCCTCTCTCGATTGCGGTCACCAATGATTGCTGTCGGAAGTGATGATCCAAATAATAACGGATCCAAAGTTTTGATATACGAATATAATGAGAACCACAGAATGTGGCAAAGATTGGAGAATACGTTTTCAATCACTGATTCTGTTCACGACATCTCTTTCGCTCCAAATGTTGGCCGTTCTTATGATTTGTTAGGAGTGGCCACAACTAAAGACGTGAAAATACTATCGATTGCACCGACAGTTGTGGAACCAATGGCTCAACAATTGGGACAATTGACTCAACAAAATGATAAAAACCGTTACGATATTAGAATAGTCGCCAATTTTGAAGATCACGGCTCACAAGTTTGGAGGGTTTCCTGGAATATCACCGGAACTATTTTGGCCTCTTCTGGAGATGACGGCACAGTTCGCCTCTGGAAAGGTTTTATTAATTATTATTTGAATCAAAAAATTATTTTCTCTTTTAAACGACAGCCAATTATCTCGAGAACTGGAAAAATGTAGGGGTTCTCAAAGGAGACGGTTATGTGGGCACAGGTGTCAACAATAACTCAATTAATAGTGATTCTAACAGTTCGAGCACTACTCAAAACAGACATTTGAAGTCAATCACTTCATTTCATAATTAAATTCCATTCAGTCGTCAAATAATACTTTCTTTTGTTGAAAATGTGTTTTAATATTAATTTCAATAAAACGATATTTTATTTTATTCGTTAGTTTTTGATACGAATTTAATTTACAAAAAAATACAGTTTTGATACAATTTATAGTTAATGAATGAAATAGTTTTATAAACAAATGTTTAAATTAAAATTTTATTTGAAAAATATAAGTAAAAAGAGTTTCAACTGAGAAACTCTCGTTCGACGGCTAACGCCATTTCTTCATCGACAGAACCGATAGATTCGTTGTCAGTGGAGTCTTCGTCATCATTAATGCGTTTTTCAAAATCAAAAGAATCTCTGGTCGAGTCATTCACTTCCATTTCTTCCATTTCTGGGACGTGTCTTCGTTTTCTTTTCTTATTATTCCAACCCTTCGGACACTCGCCATCATTACTCTCTTCACTGGAAGACACGACTTCTCTTTTATCGGTATTTCTAATGTTTTCGACGTCAATATCGCTGTCACTGTCTGTGTTTCCGGTACTCATTTCGTCGCCTTCACTACAGGCGTCGTCCACTTCTTTACCCATTGTTTGTAAATCATTCAAAGAAAAGCCCGAAAGTGGCGAAAACTCTAACATATTGTGGGGTTCGATCTTTTCATTTGAAGGTAACTTTGATTGGCTTTCGTTGGATTTTAATTCTTCATTCGATTTAATCTCTAAAAAACTTTTTTGCGTTTGAGTTTGAGGTCGAATTCTTTTTCCAGTTTTGGGATCATAAGTAGCAAAGAGTTCAACAGATGAAGGCTTTGAAATCGAGCGCTCCATTTGTCGGACTTCTTTTGTTTCCGTTATTTGTTTTGCGATGGATTTGTTCTCTAAATACATTTCTTTGTCCAATGGATATAGTCTTTCGTCTACGCGTTCCCACCGCTCAGCACAACAGTAGAGCCAATTTGGGTTCACAATATAAATATTCTTCATTTTTACACATTTGTTGACTTTAACAGTTCCCCACTTCGACGCCACCAAATGAGTTGTTTTAGGAGAGCCTTCTATTACTACATCTAAAGTAATGGTCGCACCGAAAGCTTTGGCGATATTATAGAGTTTATTCTTTTCGGGCGGAATATTAGTGGGAATGACTCCACTGAACACAATATTAACGCCTCTGAGAACACATTTTCTAAACCTCGGAATTATTTCTTTGAGATCTGGAAGTTTAATCTCTTCGTCTTCACTCTTGTATTTAATCTTTTCGTCGTATTCTTTATAAAATTCTGAATGAATTCTATTTAGAATTTCCTCTAAATATAGCAAATAGTCGTCGTTGTCGTCCTCTGCAGACAAAGCCTTTCGATTTTCATTTTCTTCTTTTGTTTCGTTGACTTTCTCTACAATTTTTACATCTGAATCCTCTGAAGCCTCTGAAGTCTCTGAAAACTCCATTTTATTTTCGTTAGAATTATAGTCAACTGAAGAATTAGATGACTCGACACTCAAACTCTCCTTTTTTGTGATATCGTTAGTATTTTCTGATATATTCGAATCATTTTTAGTTGATTTTCCTTTTGATACAACGCTTTCTTCATTGACCTCTTTATTAGTCATGTCTTTAGGAATTTGATTATCGCTTTTATCTTCACTCAAATCTATCTTTTGATTGTCGATAGAAATCAAATTGTTTTCGTCATAAACTGTAGGAAAGTCTAACTTTTCATCGCTTTCTTTTATTTCATTTTCTGAATCTTTGGTAAACTCTTTGAGAGCAATGGTTTTGTCGGTCACTTCTATTTCTTGGTTTCCAAACATATCGTTGAGACGTCTTTCCGGTGCATTAATGTCTCCGGTGTCGCGAAAACAGACATAAGGTTTGACTGACACCAAATTTGGAGCAAAATTCCAGACATCTTCGCGATCATCAATAATACAGACCATTGAGTCTCCGCACGGAAATAAAGACTTCATATTCGCTGTCTTTAGATTTGGATCAAAACATTCGTCGCGCGAAAGAATCCTATCTTTTGGGAAATACATTTCTTTTGGATCCATGAGATGTGCGATCGCGTGAGCATAACGTCGTACACCAAAAGTGCAAATATGAAGTTCAAATCGTTTTGACATTTCCTTCAAGAATTCGATAGTATGAGGTCTGAACTTTGTGTGATACCATTGAGTGTGAGGTCCGTACAGTTGGAAGTGATGAACAGATGCCATGTTTTGCGGCACACTATGGTTTGTTGAATGGATAAGAGTTTGATCCAAATCCACGAGTAATACAAGTTTGCGATCCTTTAAAAGTCTGAGTTCGTCGGCTCTGCCCAAAGTTTCAGCCCTTTCTTTACTGACTCTTAATTCTGGTACCGAATGAACCATTGATATGGAAGTCGATTCAGCGATTCTTTTCCTTTGACTGTCATCTAAAGCATTGATATTCGCTCCACAATCGGCGCACAAGTCTTTCATAACTGTATTGTGAAGACATTCCGTATATTCGAGGATAACATCGTTGGGAACCACTAAATCGCCCTCTTTTTTAAGTAAACGGTCGACAATAATACCAACAGTTTTGCACTTATACTTCAGAGTATCGCCCATTGGCTCCAGATTTGTGTCACAATTACGGAAAGTGAAGAGTAAATGAAATGTTTGACCAATTCTTGTGCCCACTTTTATCTTCCATTTTTCTATAACACAAACATCTTTGCCATCGAAACGGATCTCCTTTTTCTCGTCAGTCATATCGACGCCAAACCTCTCAAAGCGTCGATTTATTATAAAATGAGAATAAATTTGATTTTCAATCAAAACTGAATTAAATTTCAAATCGTTTTAATTACATTAAAATTTGGGATTTTTAGCTGTTGTTAAGGTTTCGGCCCTTTTATATATAAGTTATTTCATATTCAAATCCCATTTTCCACTAATAAAAAAAGGCCCAAAACTAAAGGCTTTTACTTTTATTTTGATTTTCTTACTTCAAAGCAAACTTTGAATAAAAATAATACTATAATTAAAAACTCAGAAATTTTAAGCATATAATCATTTATTAAATTATAGTCAATAAAAATCATTTAATTTATTAAACTTTTAATAACTTTCAAACAATTAATTTTAAACCATTAATTATTTAAAACATTTTACGAGACTTTACTGAAGTATTTTCTTTACTACAAATGTATTGATACACAAATAGTGTTATTTTTTTGCCCACAATTTTATTATAAGAAAGAAAGCAATGAATTAAACTTAACTTCTTATAAAGTAATGCTATATTTGAAGCTAAGAATAAGATTTTATGAAAAAAAATATTTTGAATTGTTTTAAGAATTGTTTGACACTTGTATTGAGTGAAACAATGGTTTGACAACAAATCCTCATTTTCTCGATTCTGTTCCTCAGAATTGAGTGAAACAAAAGATGGCCTTTTCTTCGGCCACAGAAATAGTGCCCCAATTGAGTCGTTCAGAAGCGAAGTCTGCCCTCACAGAAGTGATCCGCGCTATGAATGAACCAAAGAATTGTGAAAAAATGAGTTCCGCCAGACTTTGTTCCGAATCTTTGACTGAGAATCGAGTCTTACCTCAGATGGAAGGCATACAACACATGCAATACGTGTTTCCGATCGCAACTCAGATACTGATGGAAGTGATCGGAAACTATGGTTTTTCAAAGAGCGGTGAAGGAGTGGTTCAGTTCACTCTCGCCGTAAGACATTTGCAGCGCTTCGATGACGACATTAAAAGACTTTATACTCAAATGCGAACATATTTTGTGCCAACACTTGCGACCACTTCTGCCAACAAATCGTCATTTGTTTGAATTGACTCAAAAGTATTATTCACTTAAATTCAAACAAAATTTGTGTTCAAAAATCATTTCATTTAATTTTTAATAAATTTTTCATTTAATTTATTGAATATATTATCGTTTTCTCAATAAAATTGTTTTTGAATTTAAATTAAAATCATTTAAAAAACAATTTGTTCACAAATTTTTAAAAAATGCAGAAATAATTAAATTTTCAATTTTCAGGCTTTGGTTTGAGTGAAACTCAGGCTTTTATGAAGTGGTGCCCAACTGTTCCCATTTTCACCAGAAGTCTGATGTTTACGAATAATTTCCGGAGTCTTCTTATAAATATGAGCCATAATTTCTATGTTTGGGATACCTTTACTCGAAGGCAGTTCTGAACATTTCATAAGAAAGTGTCGCTCATAACTGATCTTTGGGTCTAACTCTGGTTCCACTTTCTTAGCCATAAATCGTAAAGAAGTTCTTCCAATAGGAACCGTTCCCTGAGATGAAGACCTTTGGATTCGATTATTTATGAAGTCTTTAGGAATTTCTTTTGAGAGCGAATCCAAAGCAGTCATGACTTCTGTTTTCGAATCAGATTTTGAAACTTCTTTTGTTGGGCACTCATCGGTTGACAACAAATCATTAAAAGAGTTGCGTTCCTCACACTTTTGAAACATTGGTTCGTCTGATTTGAGCCCAGAATCTAAAAGTAATTGTTTTAGTATGTGTTCAGCCCTGAGACCCAATTCGTAATTAGTAGTCGACAAATGGATCACATCGTTATTGATCTCAACAGAGAAATTGTGAGTAATTTTGGGCTCATTTTTGGCTTCAATTATTGGTTCGCTTTTCAAAGGAGTTGACTCTAATACTGAACCAACACTTGGATTGAATTCCATTGTATTTTGTATTGAATTGAAATTAGGATCAAATGCTTTGTTGGGACACTCGAAAGGAACGGGCGATGCATTTCTTTTGATTGTTGTTTCGATCAATTCTTTGGCCCTTTCGATGCTTTCTTCTGAGGGACCCGTTATCTGAACCAATCTTTCTTTAGCGCCGGCCGTCACTAAACAATAATTTTTTTAAAATCATTTAAAACATTGAAATGAATTCAATAAAAATAAGCGAAAACTAATAAAAATTAAGTTTAATAATTGGAATCAAAAATTGTTATAAAACAAAACCAAACGATTGAATAATAAATTTATTTTTATTAAATGAAAGCAAATATTTGCAGAAATACGAGCTTTGGTTGGATTTGAAGCCAAAATGCAATCAATGGCTAAAAACCAGAATTTAAACTGAAAGTTGAATTGAGCCCAACTGTCAACTATGACCACTGAAAACCAATTCATAGACAATTGTTTATATAATTATTTATATTTAAATATTTAGTTAAAACAACAGTAATACTATTTGTGGTAATTATGTTTAAAATAGAATCACATCTAAGAGTATAACAATATATACAGTATAACAGTATAACAGTATAGCTCTCAACTCTCAATTGAAACACTGTTTCGGAACAATTGTAGTGATATTCCGATTCGAAACCAAACCTTTTTGAAATGAGATGACAGTATCGGACATCTCCTCAATGAGATGAACGCGTCGGCCCTTAATTCCCATCACTTTTTGACAAAAATTATTTTTTATTACTTTTTATAAATTATTTTATTTAAACTTAAATCAAAAATTTGTTTAAAATAATTCCCAGAAACTCAAAAGAAAATTAATTAAAGAGACATACCTTTACCGGAATCGCCATTTCTTATAAGAACCTCATCTCTTAAGAATGTCTTTTGTGTCAATCCTTTTGACGATTTATTAGCTTTTGGAGACTTTGAAGAATCGCTTCCAATAGAGATAATAGACTGAGATTTTTGAAGCTCTGAAGTCAAACCATTTATCAAAGAATCGTTTGCTTCAAATTCACTCATTTTTCTGCGATAGTATTCTTCAATGTCTTCATTTGGCGCCCAATTACTGGCCCTCAACTCAATCACTTCCAAAATCAGTGTTCGCGCGAATGGACTCAGTTTTGGTTTTCTTAAGATATTCCTCAAGAGATCGAAATATAAATCCAATTGTTGTCTAAAAGCGTTGTCTTCGTCGAGACGACAGCCCTTAGACTTAAGATAACGACACACTTCTCCTATAAGTTTATGACTAGACTTTTGATCAGAGATGTCGTCGACGACCAGTGCTTCCAATTGTTCCAAGAGTTGAATCGCATCTGAATTCAAGTATTTTCATAAAAGCGTTAAACAGAAGACAATAAATGCTTACATTTTTTCGATTCTTCAAAACTAGAGACCAATCGGTTGTCACCGGAAGTGCCATTCAGTCCAAAAGTGTTGTTATTCCTAATCGATGAAAGAGATCTAATGCCTAACACTCCTGAAGACATCGTTGGCTCCGATCAACGATTACTAAACAAATGACACAAATTTTTTCGTTAAAAAAATAAACAAATATTTTGTAAACAAACGATTGAATCAACTGATAGTCATTTGACAGTCAATCGATTCAATGAATTGTAATTAAGTTTTAGAAAAATGAGTTACTTTTGAGAGAAATGTTTTGTCAAAACTTAACGAAATTCAGTTAAAACTCGAACTCAAATGACATTCGAATTAAACGACAAACAAAACAAACGATCGATAGTATCGAAACACAGCCAACGATTGGCTAAAAAAAGCTTTGCGTCACTCAATGATTGAAGTATTTTAAACTCATTCACAAACAAAAGAACTTTTAAAGAGGAAAACATTTTATTACAATTGAAACACAAATAAGGGGTCAATAAAACCAACGAAATTATTTGTAACGATATTTAAATGGGTTTCCAGACATAAGTCTATTGAATGGGATTTGTGTCCAATTGTTGTCATTTACAATCATTCTGATCTATTGTGAGAAAAATATGCGCATGCTCGCAAACTTTTTTATTGAACTTTAATATGAATAAAGCTATAGTTTTGTGAATAAACACAACTTCAATGTTGTACATTAGGTTTAGTTTTGACTGTGAATACAAAAATAAAGTTTCTCACAAACGGGAAGAATAGTAATATGAAGTGTTGCGTCAAATCTCGTGACTCAATGTTTGAGTAATAGTTCAATACGTTTATGATTTAATCGGATTTTATTTCAAATAATTTTAAAAAAACAACTTTTAGTCATTTCTTGAGTTAAATTTGTCTTCACTTTTATCTTAAAATCGATATATTTTTAAGTGATTAAGTTTTGATTGAATCTAATCGACTAAAAAGAGATGTCTTTTGCAAATAAGGGTCGACTCAATGACAGCACTGATAAGAACCCATTCGGTGAAGATTTAGAAGATGTCGACGACATTGCATTCCTTCGTCATCCAAGACATGGCTCTTCAGGTTATTTGTTGGCCAACACTCACACAGAAAAAGAATCGAATGAATGGGAAGACAAAAGACAACAATTATTGGCCGAAAGACGAGCCATAGAAGAGAGAACTCTTCAGAGCTCTAAAGTTTCGTTGGGTTTAGTCTATGAAACAGAAAAGACTGGTATTGAAACCGCAGAAGAATTAGTTGGACAAAGAGAACAATTGGAAAACGTTGAGGAAAAGTTAGATTCAATGAATGCTATTATGAGAGTCTCTCAAAAACACTTGACTTCAATGAAGAGTATTTTCGGTGGATTTAAGAATTACTTTTCGCGAACCACTGAAACAAATGCAACGACTAATAGAAATCAAACCAATAGTATTAGTAGTCGTCCCGCCATTCATTCCGAGAGTTCTTTGAGTAATACAATCGATAGTTTGCGAAATGATTCCAATGAAAACAGTGCTCGAAATCATCCCATTTTGGCTCAAAGAGGTATCGAAACTAATGGTTTCAATTTTGACGACGACTCACAACTGAGTCACAAACCAGAGTCCGATCATATGTCGCGTTCCAAACAAATTGATCGACAATTAGACCAAAATCTCTCTGAAATAGACTTAGGACTCGGAAGACTCAAAAATCTGGCCATTGGTTTGGGCTCTGAAATTGAAATTCAAAACCAAACTCTGGACAGAATAACAGGTAAAGCAGAGAGAGCTGAAGACACACTTCAACATCAAAACAGACAAATGAAAAGAATTCTCAAAAACTAATAATAATAAAAAATTAGGATAAAATGATTTCAATTTTTATTAATATATGAAATGTATCGCAATTTTTATGATTTATTTCCATTTATTTTGAATCTATAATATATTTATAAACTTTTTCTTATTATTGACTTTAAAAAAAAGGAGAGAAAGTGTTCGTTAATTATTCAGTGATTGATTTGTAAATTGAAATCTGAGTTATTCCCTATTTATCGGTTAATTAATTCTTTAAATTTAAGAATAATTGTCTAAAAATAATTATTTATTTAGTGATACTTTTATTTACAATAAATTGAATGCAATTATTACTTAATTTTGGAAATTTAGTAACACTTGGTAATATAGTTAGTAAGATGCTTCTAATCAAATTTAAAATCAATATTTTTGCCAAATGAATCAATATTAAATATTCCTTTATGACCTTGTTCAAATGACAAACAAATTTTGGACAAATTGGTGTCAATTGTGGCACTCATTCATCTGAATATCGAGTCTTAAAGATTGAATACAGTCAATACACAATTATAAGACTTCAGTAATTGCACAACATTTTAGGGATTATAATGGTAAAAGGATAATAATG
>JAQFZM010001931.1:0-15654 GCA_034695785.1 Galumna obvia | reverse complement strand
AAAACCTTTTTTTTATAAATATATAGATATCATACTATTATATGTTATCAATATTATATGTTATTTATTTAAATCTATTTTGTTGTTATTTTACTTAATTAAGAAAATTTTATAATTATTTTGAATTATATTTTCATAAAAATACGATTAAAAATTAGAGTAATCAGCAGTACTTCATTATCAAGTATTGTACTTGATTTGGTCTAACCTGACAGAGTTCTTCATATTAGTAATCAGGATATGAAAGAGTACTGTATTTCATAAAATGAAAAATTGATTTTATTTGAAACCCATTTCTTGAAATTTAAACATTAAAGAATAAAAAATAAAATGAGTTAAAGTCAGTGTTAAAAATCTCTTAAAACAAAGGTTTGTGGTTAGGCTTAGAGTTGGGTTTGAGTTGAGTCAAGATTTGAAGTAAGATTTAAAGTGACTCTTACTTGATCTAGATAATATTTTATTTGGCCTATAAATAATTTATGTACCTGATAATTACTTGATTTGGTTTTGCTTATAACTTGATTAATTGCCAAAATGAATTTTTACTTAAACTCTTAATCGAATCAAACTATAAAACATTTAAATTTGATTTTAGTAATTATTTTGTTTTTAATTAATTTAGACAAAACTTAAATTTAGATCTTCATTACTTCAATTACAACATTCATCTGATATATTCGAGATCTAAATTTCATAATTAATTCGTATTAAATCAAAAGAAAATGAGTTGTAATCAATACGGGGTCTGCAGTGGAGCCGATCGTAAAAGTAGTCTATGTCGATTACTTTTCCTTCAATCTATGTTTGGTATAACATATGGAGGGAACTGTCCATTTTTCAGTAATTACCCCCTGAAGAAGGCTCTCCTCATTCTCTATGATTTGGTTATAATAATATCATTCGGTCTCTTCGAATACTTTGCTTTTAATAAAGACGTTTTCTTTCGTTTATTTAATAACTCAAAAAATAAAGGAGTGGTTTGTGTACTGTTCCGTTTGGCCGCCTTTTCTTTAGCCATTGAATTTGTGGCCATAAGATTAATGTTACTTAAAAATGGTCAAAACACTATTAACTCATTGAAAAGCGCCGGTAAATTAAATATGATTTGATTTAAAAAACAATAAAAATTAATATTGTTTTAGGTTTAATGAGAATATCACCTTTCCAGTTTCAAATGGTCATTTTATTTATGTCAGTGATGGCACTGGCATTTGCTGTACTCTTTCCGGTTAATTTTACAGATATTAACAAAACATTTGCAGAGATTTGTGGTGAAGGACTCAAAACTTTTGGCTTTTTCTTTGTCGGGATTTTCTATTCTATGAACAAATTCTCGATAACATCACTAATGCTTTTCTCAGGACTCGCTATCAAAGAGTTTTTTAGAGGTAATCATTATTTTAAACATATTTTCAAATTATCATTCATTCAAAACTAAATAATGATTTATATTTATATTTAATGTTTTATAAAAAGAGTGGACGGATAGCCTTAAGAGTTCAAATATAAAAGTGCAAACCCTCTGTGAATCCATTTTAAGTCTACGAATTCATTTGGAAGAAATTAATGACAAAATAGGACTCTTAATGTTTATTAAAATTGTTTTGAATGCATTGTTAATACCGGCGGCGCTCTGCAGTATTTATTTGGGAGGAAGTCTACAGCCTAATGCTATAATAGGGGTCATCCTATTTGCTGTTACTTCACTCACTGATATCACTTTGTTGTGTTATTCCTCACAAATTATGATCGATTCAATGGAAAACTTATGCAAAGAAGTAGAAACTATGCTTATTATGAATAGCGTCGATGACTCTATTCATAGACAATTATATGTAATTCTATCGATGAAAAAACACATTAGAATAAAAGTTCTTTGTATGTTTGATCTGAAAACAGTAACTGTACTTGCAATTATTGGTTATGTAACTAATTATGCCATTATTCTTATTCAGACCGCTTTCTAAGTCGAAAAGTAAACATAAATTTCAAGAATTTAATTTAAATTTTATTTGAATATAATAATGAATTTATATTTACCTTCAGTTCTGCTAAAACCATATTTTTGATGTCATACGCGAATAATAAGTATAGCATAAAAAGGTACCAATATTTTTCTTAGCTCTTTAAATATATTCTGTCCGAAACTATTGCCTCCAAAACAAAAGTTTTAGTACTTTTATGTTATATATTATTATAAATGATTCCAAAAATATGTTTGAGTAGAACTGAAGTTAATTTTATGCTCTATATTTGAAATATACTTTTCTTTAAATAAATGTTTGCGTGTATTAATTCTATCAATATTATCATAGATGTATAGATGATATATGGATTGTTTTCTATCTATAATCATGCAAAAAACTAATTAAGTAGATAAGTTTTGTATGATATTCTATATCATTAAATCTGTTGATTCTCTTGTATTAGAATAAAAATAATTCAAATAAAGACTTTTTAAAACAGAATATTCTTTGAAATATTTATTCAAATGAACTATTATTTTAGAAATATTCTTAAAATTTAAGTACATTTTTAGTGATTAATTGTAAAATGATTGCACCGATCGTTCAATCGCTGGATTTCAATGACTTGGAGTCAAAATCAGAAAATAGAGATGAATCAGTTAGTTTTCATCAGTTATTAAGGGTTCAGGCAATTTTTGGAATCACATATTGTGGAAATACACCCCTGGGCTCAAAGAACTTTCTAAAGAAAGTATTTATGATTGTCTATGATTTGGCTCTATTTCTATTATTCTTTGGTGTTTTTTATAACACATTCAGTGGTGATTCATTTAACCGAATGTTCAAGGGCAATTCAAATAAAGGAGTTATGAATTTTGTTTTCAGGGCCTCGGGTTTAGCTATATTTCTTGAATATTTAGTCATTAAATTATTGTTTATCATAAACGGCGGTCAAATTTGTGTAACTCTTCAATCAATCGGTAAGTTTTTTTTACTTATATTTTTGAAATTTTATAAATAATTGTATGAAAGGATTTGTGAGGAATGGAATTCAAATGCATTTTATTTGGTTTTATATGTTTATCACTTCAATTATTAACTCATTGGCCGATACTTTGAATTTTGTTGACATCGATAAGACATTTGTTCAGACGTTTAATGAAGAAAAGCCTAAAACTATTGTTTATTTAATAAGTGGAGTCTATCACTCAACTGTGAAGACGTGTCCAACAATGCTTGTCCTCTACTCGGCTTTTGTTATACAAAAACAATTAACAGGTATTATAATCATGAAATGAATTCAATATTTTTGTAAATTATATTTTATTTGTCATTAAAAGGATATTCAGAGAATTGCAAAAACAATTTGTATAAACAAACAAAGTTATGTCAATCACTGATAGACTTGAGAGCAAAGATTGAATCATTTAATTTGTTGACCGGAATTATAATGTTAGTGAAGATTATGAGTAATTCTGTTCTAATGTCGGGATGTGTTTGTGTGTCTGCTGTGGGTCACCTCGATTTGACGTCTAAACTTGCGATATTTGCCTATGCTTTCACATCTGCCGCAGATTTAATAATTATCTGTCGCTCCTCTCAATTGATTATTAATGGAATGAATAATTTGTGTAAAACTATTGAAAATATTCTATCGATTCAAGCATTAAATGAAGAGGAATATCGACACTTCAGACTAATTATTTCAATGAAAAATTCTTTTAGATATCAAGTCTTGAATTTATTTGATTTACAAGACTTAACATTACTTTCAATCATTGGATACGTCGCTAATTATGCCGTTATTCTCATTCAAACCCAATAAATACTAAACACTCAAAATATAATTTTATTTAAATGAATTTATGCTTACATTTTGATAAATTAGCTAGTTAATTGTTAAATATTAATCAAGCATTATAATGAGAATTTTTAAAAATTATGCTTGTTTATTTGAACAAATTATTAAACCCAGAAATAATTTTTCGAAACATAAAACAAATTAATAAAAATTGTTTATACTTTTACAAACATTATTGATATCCTTATTAGCTCTTTAGCTTATTTTAAAATGAACTAGGTAAAAGTATTTAAGAATAAGAAAAAAGAAGTTCCCAAAAGTCCTCCTTTTTCTTATGAGGGATAAAGTATTGCATAATTAGGATACCTTGCACTCATACGATCTTTTAGTTGAAGAACATTTTTGATACTTTTGTTTAGTTGATTGTCATCTCTTTTAATTTCACGTAAATGTTCTTGCTCCCTTTGACGTTCCATTTGTCTTTCAATACTTCGTTGTCTATAAAGTGGTCTAGCATAAGCTTCTCTATGTCTTCTTCTTCGTTGTTCATCAAGGTAACTTTGATAATGCGAAACAGGATTAGTACGGGGTTTATCATGGTGCAAATAAACGTTATAAACGTAAACCATTTTTAAAGTTCTCAATGAGTTTGAAGTTTCAAATGAGTGGTTCCAATGGTTGGCATTAACTCAATTCAGTGAATGTCATAAAACAAAGAATTTCTCGTTTTTTAAATGATTTCTTTTGCAAAATAAGAGTTACGTTTTGCGTCAAAAAATAAACTTATATACATCTACTTAACCTTGGTACTTAGATCAACATCTTGTTTAAGGTGAATGATATTTAGGGTATCTAGATGAAAATCGTTGTTTCAGTTGTTGCAATTCTCGTGCGTACGTTTCTCTTCCCTGGAGTTCGCGCCTTATTTGTCTTAAATGATCTTTCTCACTTTGTTCTTTCAATTCTTTGATGAGATTACTCGGTTTAAACAAATGAGGGGCGTATGTACTCCGATGTCGTTTTCTTTGTTCGTCAATTAGACTCTGATAATTATAAGCATAATTGTAATAATCTTGGTCACTTAGATTGCAATTATATGACATTTTTAGATAATTATCTTAAAATTCTAAACAATTCAAAGATATTTAGATTTTCTTAAACAGAAAGCAAATAATGAAAACTCAATGATATTCTGACAACTTTTTCTCTGAATGCATAGAAATGAACTTAAATTTCACTAAAAATAGAATATTTTTGACGTCAGAGTTTGGGCACAAAACCCACACAAATTCATTGATTGCAAAATAATTTTAAATTAAATTAAACTTAATTTAATTAAAATTAAATTTATTTTATATCTATTAAATATTCAAACAATACTTTTAGAACTTAAATAAAAACATTTATAAATTAATTCAAAAGCATTTTATAATAATTATTGAATGTTTGTTACATTCAGTCTTTGGATTACATTCTCTGAGAATTAGGGCTTAGCATAAAAGTTTGGGCACCGGTCGGCGAAACTGTTCTTCCATTCTTGCAATTCTCTCTGAAATGTAGCCTTTTGCTGTTGATGGCGTCGTTCCTGATTGAGTCTGTTCTGCCAATCGAGTTGTTGCTGTACTCGTCTGACCTGTCGGTCTGCAGGTGGCAATGGATGCACGTAATATACCCGATGTCTTCTCAAGTTTTCCTCCACCGGAACCGTATAGTTATAATAGTAGTTATAAAACACACTGTTTGGGATTCTTTTTAAGTCACTGTGATGTGTTGTGGTGGTCATTTTAGATCGATTGGATGACATCGAATCTCTACTTTTGTCACTTCGAGTGAGAACTGAAAGGACACAAAACTGCGTTTCGAAAATATTTTGTTTTGAGTCATATTTTCAGTGAAAATAAATATATCTTTAAAATTAGAAGTTTTCCTTTACGTCATTTTCGTTTACTTATTTGGAAGGCATACAAAAATGTTTGCCATTCATTCCTATTCTGTTTAACTGAAAAACTTATTGCAAAAAGAATTCCTATTAAATGAATGGTTAATATAATTTTAGCAAGTACAATATATAGAAAATTTATTGCAAAATACTTAAGCTTTTTTATTTTATTTTTTCTTTTGTTAATTTTCCAAAAGATACTTGATTATTTATTACTGGTTTTATAGTACTTAAAGATCATTTATTTAAATTTTAAGAATAATTATATTTATTTAATAAAGCGATACATAAATGAATGATAAGAATCGAATTCATTGTTTATAAATTATAATAAATAACTCAAATTGTAATCTTTATAATATTTTTTCCCGATTTTCTCTTTTAATTCTTGAAGTTCTCTTCCATAGTAGTCGAGCTCTTGTTGTGCGCGACTAATATTTCTAAGGTGGTCTTGTTCACTTGCTCGATGCCATTCTCTATCTTTTCTTCTTTGATTTTGAAGTCTGTTGTGAAGTAAAAGTGGTCTCATATATGAATTTTTATGTCTCCTCTTCTGTTCATCGATTGAGGTTTGATATGAATTAACAAAATTATTATAAACTGAATTATTACTCAAATCATAGGAATGATTGACTGACATTTCCTTTTCTTATAAGTTTTTCAAATAAAATTCTTATATCTAAAGAAGTTTTAGACAAACAAATAATTATTTAATTTAACCACAATTTTGAGTCTTTTAACTCTAAATTTGACTCAAAGAGGAGTTAAAATCTTTAGAAATCTATGAAACCTATGAATAGCATTTTATAGTACTGTTTGAACGTATGTATCGTAGAATACAAGTGTACTGATGTAGAGATCCTTAGAATACAATCATTGCAAAACTCTAAATCAATTCAGAATTTCTCAAATATTAATTTTATAAATAACAAACAAAACAATAATTATTTCAAAATAATTTTAATCTTGCAATTATTATAGAATTTACATGGTTAATATATTAAAGAGAGTTTTGCAAATGATTGTTCATCTCTGACTCATTTCGCAATTTTTGTATTTTCAAACACAAACACCAGAATAATGACTATTTTGAGACGACTCACTCTTTTAAACTAAACCATTCAAAGAAAAAGAAAAACCTAAAAGATCTTTGAAAATGTTTCAAACATTTTTATGAAGTGTCTAAGATTAATTTTTATGAATATAATTAAAATGTTGTATAATTGGGTTCCACCCCACTTCTCCGAATCCCATTTCTCCGAAAATTTTATGTCCCATTTATCCGAAAAAGAAAAGTATCCCACTTCTCCGAAAATATTTATCCCAAAACTCTGAATCATAATTTTTACAAAACCTTAAAAATATCACTAGTTATTAGCAGGAATAGACAAAAGTATATGAAAATATATGTGAAACTTTATTAAAACTAGCTTAATAACAAATCACGATTAAATTTTAAACTTACTTGTAATTCCTATTAAGAATTGATAGATTAAAAATTAATCTGATGCAAATTTTATTAATAACTATTTGTTATACTGAGGTTCTTGTTATATCGACTTTTGATAAATAGAGGCCAAACTGTAATATCTTGATAGACTTTAATATAAATTCTTTGGTGCAAAATTTAATTAATTTTATTTTAATGATTTTCGGAGTTATGGGATGTAGAGTTATGGCATTCGGAATTATGGGATTCGGAGAAGTGGGGTGACACGGTATAATTGAGTTCAATCAATAAAAATAATATTTCTGATAAAAATATTAGAATAACATTTTTATATTTACCAAGTTTTAATTTTGCCTTGTTCTATTTTAACATATTTTAAATTTCTGGTAAATTGTGTTTATTAAGGGAAAAATTAGAGATAAGTGACCCTATTATCAATGTGTGTCTGATTAAATTCAATTAAAACGGATGTTATATAATAAAAAACAGATGACTTTATAGCACGAATTGAAAAACAATACCAACAAAAATAGTATTTATTTGGGAATAAAATAGATTTGAAAACATTTTAATATTAATTTTAAGTTAAGTTCATATCTTTTCAGTTATTTAGAAATGTTTTCTTTAATTGTTTTGTGTGTATATATTCTAAGTATTAATTTAGTTGATTGCAGGGATGAAAAACTTATTGATTATAGTAGTCATAAACTAATAAAAATTTTGCCCCAAAAAATGACAGATTTGACAGAATTGAATAAACTTAAGGATGAGTTTAAAGTTGAGTCTAATTATTAGATTTATTCCTAAATCTTGTTTATTGACTTTCAGATGGATTTCTGGAATCCGACTTTTCTAGATATGCGTCCGGTGTTAACCCTTGTTAATCCAAATGAATCAGGGCAAAATTTTCTCTCAGCATTAAACAAATCAAACATACAATATATGATTAAAACCGATAACTTTCAGACTCTGATTGACAACGAAAGGGCTCAAAATGAAAACAATAACCGAAACTTTGGACTCGCCTTTGATTACGACTCATCTTATAATAAATACGATGACATCAATAATGAATTGCTTAGGATTTCAAAAAATAGTAATTTTTATTAAATTAACTCTTAATTACCTCTAGAATAATACACAGATCCTCGGGCTGTCTATGGTGTGGTCGGAAAGTCCTATGAGAACCGAACCATTCCTGTTATAACTATTGGAAGTCCAGAAGTCCAGAACAAGAAATCAGTTGTACTTGAATGTGGTATTCACGCCAGAGAATGGGTTAGTATTTCTTTTAATATATTTGTTTATTAATTAATTGTTGATGATTTAAGGTCTCGACTTCAACATGTTTATGGATCATGAACAATTTATTGAATGATCCACAAAATGAATCACTTTTGAAAAAATATGAATTTGTAATAGTTCCAACACTGAATCCGGACGGGTATTACCCACTTATTTGAAATTATTATGAAAACTATTTATTTTGTTTAGTTATGTCTACACTCACACCAGGGATAGAATGTGGCGAAAGACCCGTTCCTTACAAAGGAATGGAAGGCGAGTGACAATTGGTGTCGACCCAAACAGAAAGTATTTGAAAATTTGAATTATTATTGTTTTAATAAATTGAGTTTAATTTGAATTTAGTTTTGACTCGAATTTCGGCGGCGCCGGAGTATCAAAAGATCCAAACGGTGAGAGCTATTGCGGTCCCAAAGCTTTTTCAGAAGTAGAGACCCGAGCGATGGCAGACTTTTTACTTAAAAAGAGAGGAAATATTGCGGCATATTTTGCAGTCCATGCTTACAGTCAGTTATGGATGTATCCCTACGGATACAAAAATAGTGACGCACCCAATGCCGCACAACTCGTTAGTTATATTAATTATATTAAACTTTTGTCAAACTTTTGCCTCAATTTAAAGGATAGACTTTCAACTCTTGCGGTTAATGCGATTCGAGCGACAAATGGTCTCGTTTTCAAAAAAGGATCAATTGCCAAGGCTATTTGTGAGTACTGGTTTATGACTATCAAGTTCAATTAATAAAAATAAGATGTATATAATAGACATGGCGTCGGGCAGTAGTATTGATTGGGCGTATGACGCGGCCGGAGCTAAAGCATCATTTGCTCTCGAATTACGTAAATTTCTTAAAATTAAGTCATTTCACAATAAATTAATGTTTAATTTTAGGCGACAAAGGAGAGTATGGTTTTATACTACCGTCCTTTCAAATTAGACCCACTGCTATCGAGACGTGGGCTGGAATTAAAGCGGTTGTCACTAATCTATCAAAGATTGATTAAATAAATAATAAAATATTTACAAATTTTGATAAAATGAAAAAATATAACTTTTATTAATTTATTAATAAAAAATATTTAATAGAAAACAAAAGATAATGTCTTTATGATTATAGAGAGATAGATAAGTTATCTATCACTGATAATTTATCACTGATAACCGATAATTAACATGGACACATTGCTGCCTTATTCTAAAAATTTGATACTAATTTGATATAATTTTCATAAATTGATTGTTTGATTAAAACAAAGTTTTATATTTCATTATATTTGAATATAAAAAGTGAGAGAATAAAACATAATAAACTTGGTATTATATTGATTGCAAAACCTAATAAAATATGATAGTTAGTGAAAGACCAACCCCTCAAAAGTATGTTACGCATTGTTTCGACGGGAATTGCCAAGGGAGAACAATAACTTGCATAACGTAAATATAAATTCAAGGACTCTATGGGCCAAAACATTCCTGAAGTGAAGAGTTGTGGAGCGCATAGAAAGCCCAGGATTATCATACAATGATATTCTTCTTTGAAAATTGAAGAAATTAATAGTCCGGATGTAATTGCATTCAATGATTGAGTTAACAGAAAAGCGAGGGTCACAAAAGATGACCCGTTATTAACTTCTTTAAAAATATGAAATGCCGTCCAATACATCAAAATTATTTGTATTATTGAAAGTAACAAATTTGTACAAAAGTGTGAAATTAAAACCAAATGATGGCTCACACCTGCTATCAGTGATCTCTCAAAAAGGCCTTCTTTTCTTTCTTGAGTTAACACAAGCGATGATAATATAATTTGCGAAAAATATATGAAAAATAAAAGATTTGCCGAAAGTCCGAAGTCTTTAAGAAGAAGTCCTTCACTGAAAGCAGTTTTTTCCACTTTTATAGGAATTTCAAAATTGATTTGATTTCTTAAATGAGACAAATTTGATATAAACTTTAGTAGACTTTCACTCAATGAATGGACGAATACATTGCCAAACATTATGCCTGAGTTATCTATAAATAAGTGCAATGAACTCATGTCCAATACATATGGATTGACATCAAAAGGATTATCTAATCTCTCGTCCATAGCTTCGGAAAAATTTTCTTTAATCCAAATAACCCCAACTGAAGATCCATTTATCACAGAATTGATGGCACTCTTAAGGTTAGGGTATAAAATTGGTTTGATTTGATGTCTTTCTATAATATTCAGTTCATTCAATATATTTTGACTATATTTTGGATCTATTTCTTGATTGACAACTGCAGCCCTCATTTCTATCACAGGTTTACTGTAAACCAAACAATAGATGAGTATTTGAGTTGTGGGTAATAATAAACAAATGAGTGCTGTATTCATGTGCATATATTTCAATAAATTTCTTTTCATTAACACTAAAATAATCCAAAACTTGAATATTAAGGACTGGAGAAGTGATTTTGATTCAACAGATTTATATTTTGGCTCAGATTTTGATGAATTCCAGGTATATTCACATTTGTCTTTAAAATTGTTTTCAATTTTTTCATTTGTATTGTCTTTAAGACAAAGTTTAAAGAAAACATTTTCTAATGATTTTTCTTGAAATGTATTCATTAATTTGATGGGTTCCCTCTCTATTAGAAGTCTTCCATTTCTAAGGAAACCAATTTTGTGAGCGTTTGTCGCCTCTTCCATATAATGAGTGACAAATAGTATTGTCAAACCTTTTCCACATTTATTGTTCAAATATTTCCAAATGTTTTCAATGATGAGATGATCTATGCCTACAGTGGGCTCATCTAAGATGAGCAAGCAACATTTATTAATAAGGGCAGCAGCTAAAGATATGCGACGCTGTTGTCCTCCCGACAGATCTTTAATTAAAAAGTGATTCGATGGCAGTTCTAATATCTTTTTTAATTTCGTGTATCTATTGATTGTAGTATTTTTTAATTAATGAAAAAGAGATAAAAATAAATTAAAAATTGTTGTGAATCTTATACTTATATTAGAAATAATTATTTTACATAAAGTAAATACCTTTTTATAAAGTTTTGGTACGATATTTGGTAGATATGCATAAAATATTTGAAAGTTTGTTCAACAGTAAAATGAAGGCAAAGGGCACTATTTTGAGGCATATAACTTATTTGATGGTTAACTGTCCCCGGTTTCTGGCCAAATACACTAATATAACCTGATTGAAGCTTTATTCTGCCAAGAATAAGTCGCATTAATGTAGTTTTACCGCAACCACTCGGACCAAGTAATGCATAGATTTCACTTGAATTAACATTTGCATTTAAAGCATCTAGCACATTCTCAGTTTTATATTTATAAACAACATTACTTACAAATACTGCACTCATCTTATATAATTGACAATTTGATTGTGTCCACTAATAATAGAGACTACTCTTAGTTTTGATTATTTTCAGAGAAAAAGTGAAACTAATATTTTATACAAAGAGGTTATCGAATTGAGGCCAATGTGTTTGTAAACAAGTTTTAATTGAGAATTACATAATTCGTATCCAATTTTAATGGAATATTTTGCAATAAATCTAAAGATTTCATAAGTTATTAAGAATTTAAACATTTTTTAAAATTAATTAAATGATTGAATTATTTTAAAAGTGATTCATTATTTATCTATTGTTCAGAATATAAAATAATCTCAAAATAATTTTTAAATAAAATCATATCGAATAAATAAAATCATTTGTCATAATCTATTTAATGAATTAGGAGTCACCTAGTTATTGTTTGTAAAAAATTTTGAATATGAGGTCAAGTTCTAGTTTTGAGTTTTCCTCTAGAATTTAATTTATTAGAATAAATATTTAAAAAATTTATAATAATATTATATCTTAAATGATAAAATTATCATGCAATGCTTTAGTGTAAACTAAAAATAATTAGATTTACCTTGACAAAAGTTTTAAGGTTAACATGATATTTTCAGGGGAAAGACTTTTTTACATTAACAGGAATTTTAATATGGAATTCCTGTAACCCCATACAGGAAATTTTAGGCGACATGTGGGGACGATTGGATGCCGATCACTATCAATGGGTAACTCTACGGAGTCAAATAACAGTTTTAATTAATTATATTTATAATTATAATTATAAAATTTTACTCGGCAAGATTAATAGGTTTAATCAAGTTGTATTCATTTATGACAAAAAAATATTAAATTTTTATGAATAACTTTGCTTAATCAATTCCTGTAGGGGGTTACAGGAATTTCATATTAAAATTCCTGTAACCTTACAGGAAATTTTAGACGGCATACAGGAAATTTCAGGCGGCATATGATGACGAGTGGTGACCGATCACTATGAGTGGGTGACTATACGGGTTCATATTAAAGTCTTAATTAATTATATTTATAATTATAATTGTAAAATTTTACTCAGCAAGATTAATAGATTTAATCAAGTTGTATTCATTTATGACAAAAAATATTAATTTTTTATTAATAACCTTACCAAATCAATTCCTGTAAAAAGTTACAGGAATTCTATATAAAAATTCCTGTTCATGTATTAAAGTCTGTCCCTATTTTCAGTCATTTCCTTAGATTTTTCCTTAGATTTATTCAATTTTATTCAATAGATTGTAAGGATATTTTATTTTTATAGTAATCCTAAATTACCAAGTTTATTTTAAATGTAACTTTTTAATAATATTTGACAAAAGAATATTGAAATTATGGCAAAATTCTAATATATTAATATCAACGAAAAATTCAAATCTAATATTTTGATTAATTTCTTTCTTTTGAATAATTAATTAACAAATGCTATATTAGAAAAGATTTAAAGATAATATTTGACACATAATCGCATCAATTATTTAAGAAATAGTAAAAGAAAAGAATTGTTTATATTATGAATATTGATATAAGTGGGCGCACCCCTCGCACACCCTCTTTGTTACGCTTCATTTTCATTCAATTTAAAGAAATAATATTCTATTTTTATATTAAAGAAAATCCATTGAAAACAAGACTTTTCATAATATTTAATAAAATGCAAATCTATTTTATAAAATCAAGAATATGTCATCGATTTGTTGTATTATTTGCTAGTAACTTTATTAAAGTTTTACTTAGAATTTGTGAAAATATTCTTTCTTTCATTATATGAGAAAATTTTTAATTAACTTTACATAAAATATATATTTTGTAACTCTTTTCTAATGAAATTCACTTTTTGATAGATTTTTATTCTATAATTATTTTTATTTTCATTTATTACTTAATTACAAATTAAAAACAAAATTTCACTGAAACTCATTAATTGTTGTCATTAAGAATTGTTTTAATGAATTAAAAAGAGATGTCTATATAAGTCTATATAAATACATAAATACATGTATATTTAACTAATAAAATCTTAAATAACTGAAATTTGAACATGATCATTATCTTACACAATAATTTAATGGTGGGTAAACACATGAATTTTTTTTATTGAAATTGATCTGATGTCCAGAATCCAGTGTCGTGTCTACTCTTCAACTTATTCTTATTTTTATGTATCTTTTTATTAATATTTCCAACTCTAGAATATCCTGACTCTGGAAAAACTATTCCTCCGTTTCTGCCCGAATCGGTGACACGTCTTGAAGTTGTTTTCGGGAAAATAATCGATGATTTTGTAACGACTGATCCATGAATACCGACTCTGTCCCGAATCACATCACTTTCATCTCTTGTAATTTCAAATAATTTGGTGGTAAGGGATGGACCCCCTGTGGGCTTAACTTGAGTTACATTTTTTTTCGGTGTTCTGGTTTGGGGTACTAATACGCCATAATAACGAGGAGAAGGCCTTCCTTTCATATTTAAAATTAATTAAATAAATAAAATTTAATATTAATTACTTACTTTGTGTCGATACAATATTAATGAAGTATATTAGTAAGGACAATGATATAAATAGATACTTAGACATTTGCCTGATTCTGTTTGAAGTTTTGGTATGACATTTACTTCAATATTAGGATTGAAATGTTTCTTAAAACTGGAGACAAAACTTGTTTTTAAGCTTTAATTTATATAATTTGTTGATTTGAAAAATTTTCTTCACTGGAAGTGAAATCATCGCACAATAAAACTAATACTATAAACACTACAAATACTGTAATACTTGTGTTTTAACTTTTAAATAGCCTTCAAATTAATTAATGGATGTCTTTCCTACACAAAACTTTTACTTTTCAAACGAATTGAAATTTATTTGAATTCAAAGTATAACAATTATTAACATTATATCTGAATTCCATTTGTGTAGGGGTATAATCACCTGTCAATTACATAATTTTCAAATATTTATTAAAGAATTTAAAATGAAGTGAAGTGAAGAGGTGTCACTTTCTTTTATTGATATCTATATATTTTACCTATCTCAATTAATATAATCACATTTTCAAGAACAAATAAATATTTGATTAATGATAAAACGATTTTTTCATTTTCCAAATAATTGTCTCAACCCATCGTCAGTGGAAACGAATGTCAACCAAATGATCATTAGTTGTCTGAGGCATAGCTCAGAATAAAGTTTAGGCGAATATTTTTTGCATAATTGATAAGTATTGGCACAATTCCACTGAGAAATCATTTTCTTAAAACCTCTTTTGCTATTCAGTGAAAATCAATTTTCATGGGTTTGTGTTAAGTCACAAATATTTTACACAAATAAATATTAATATAAAAATCAATGAAACGTCTCTTTTATAGACTGAATCGAAATCTAATTCACTTGAATTCAAATTCTTTGTTATTTCTTATCCACAAAAGAATAGATTTACATTTCCTTTACTTTTATTGAATTTCCAATAAATTATTATTACATAAGTTTATACTAATAATAGAATTCACACAAAATAAGAGGAATCAGAGAAATAACTAGATAAATTTTCTATATTATATAGACTATATACACTGTATAAACTCTATACTTATTATTAATTAAAATATTTTTGATGGATGTATATAATAGATGCAATTTTTTAATATAATTAGAAATTACAATGAGTGAGTGAGTGAGTGAGTGAGTGAGTGAGTGAGAGAGAGAGGGAGAGAGAGATTTTAATATACAACGTTTCTCAGTTGTAGCAAACGACTTTGCAAATGAACAAAACGGCAAACTGTTAGTTCTCAAATAAACCAAATGGCTTTGCAAATGAACGA